>CM038228.1:47246601-47420958 GCA_021442155.1 Cymbidium sinense | reverse complement strand
ATAGGACGGTGGGCTTGGCAAGCAGCTTAATGCTAAAGCCATATGTTTTGTATAAAGCTTCCACTGTTTATATTGCTGTGCTCTGCAGATTGCTTAGGATTTCTTTTTTTGAATTAAATGTAATTTGAGCTGGATTAGGTCTATCGAGTCCGGGTCTGAGGCGGATACCGGAAACAGTCTTGAGTCCTATGGAGAATGGATCTAAGACATCTAAGACATTTCTGTCTAGGTTGTGGTTGTATAAGGGACTTCATTGCCCATTTTTCTTTCTTTTGTATATACAACTACCACGCATTGGCCTTTTTCTTATATAATTTAATTGATTTGATTTATTTTTGTAATAGAAACAACATGCTTTTAGGTTTCTTTCTTATGTTTTATCTTGATGAATGCCTAGCAGCTCATAGGATAAACTAAATTTTCTACCCAACTAAATCAATTGAAACATAAAATAAATAACTCATAATCTTTTAAGCCTAGGCCATTAATGAAAGGTAAAATATGTAACAACCCCTTAGCTGGATATTTTAATATCATGCATAAATCATATTGTTTCACTCTTGATTAATGAAGGACTTCCATCCTTTGCGGAACTGCATGATCTTGATTTGAGAGCCTATGATGGAAGTACACCTTCTTCTTCGATTTGGCCCATAATCTTTTTCTAATTACATGCATTAGGCATAAATTATATTCTTATGGCCCAAAATAAATATTGAGTCAAAAAATTATAAAAATCTAAAAAAAATTACTTTAGTTAGATGCATCTTCATACCCTACATGATCTTAGGGATTAGGAAGTCTAGGTTCATAGATTTATTTTCTAAAAATGCAACAACCCAGCCATCTTGTATTCATATGACTTAGCCTCATTATTTTAAAATGCGCTTTGGTGGTGTTAGCTGGCAGCCTTCTCCAGCCAGGTTATAAGGCCAAAAGATTCAGAGATAGGCTAGTTCCCTCATGTGAGGAGAATGGCCAATGATTCCCAAGGATAGAATTATGTCGAGCCAAAAGATTCAGAGATAGGCTATAATTAAATCCCAAATTTGAAGCCCAATCATAGGATAGATGAAATGTCTACTAGGCATCCCAGTATCAATAGACATTTCCTATTCTTTTCCATTTGACTCTTAAAAATAACTCTCTCCAATTTGGGCATCTCCTAATTAAATTTCCAAAAATTATTCCTTTGAAAGCTACCTTAGTAGTCTTTAGGAATAACCACTTGTTTCTTTAATTGAGAGTATTCTTAGGAAGAGACCATTCCTAAGATGTATAATTAACTATAAGAGGCTTTTGAGGGAACCATGATCCCATGATAAAATAAACCTATTCTTCCATGTAGTTTGAAAAAAAGTACCCATTAGCCTTAGGAGTCTTTTATTGAAATGATTGAATCCATTACAGGAGAATGTTATCTTTAGATAATATGCTTGTTTATTCATCTTAATATTTCTTAAACTCTATGAGGTGCCATTTCTCTATTCTAGAGAAACACCAACATATTTATTTGGAGATTGATATAGTCAATTAAAAAAGAATAGAAGGTGGAAAAGATGAGAAACTCTTTTTCTATCAAAATGTCTAAGACATTAAAAAAGAAAAATTAAAAATAAATAAATTATTTGATGTTATCAGAAGAACAAACAACACTTCACCAAAATAATGATTTATATAAGAAAACATGCTTCTAATAGTGAGATGACATAAATTATGTGCTCTAAAAGATAAACGTATTTCTAAGTGTTTGTATTACTAGTCTTAAAGAGTAAAATTAGGGTCCCTTATGGTTTATGTGCACCCATGAGTTGTCCTCTAATAGATAAGAGATAGATATAACACCATTGGTTTTTTTTTAGGTACTTCTTACTTTATATAAGCTCTCTTCCTTCAATTATATAGTGGAGAGAGAGAGAGAGAGAGAGAGAGAGAGAGAGAGAGAGAGAGAGAGATGTGGTCTTATGAAGAGAATATGAAGAGCTCCTCTTTGAGTTTGGGTGTGATAATTTTGTTTTGTGCATGTTTTAGGGCAAGAGGTCAATTGAGAGCTGATTACTATGCGAGTAGTTGCCCTAATTTGTCTAAAGTGGTGTGGAGAGAGGTGTTTAAAGCTCTCTTAATGAGATGAGAATGGGAGGGTCCTTCTTCTCCACACCACCAATGTGGTCACTTTATCAGGTAATTTTGTGAGTACTTAATATTTTCTTGATAATTGACTTGAGTTTATGGCATTTCATGCAATAAATTAATTATAAGAGTCAATTTAAGAAAGTTTAAAGTTGGATTAAATATTAATAATTTTTCAATTCAAAATATTTAAATTTATAAGTTAAAATCAATTACGTGGTATTTTTTATATGAATATATATTTCAAAAATTTTCCGTATGTTAGAAACCCCATGTTGTTAGAGGCATGCTGAGTGTTTCTCATCTCTCTCTCTCTCTCTCTCTCTCTCTCTCTCTCTCTCTCTCTATATATATATATATATATATATATTATATATATATATATTATATTTATAAAGATTCTACATCTATCAAACTTTTTTCAAACAACTCTTCTAGCCAAGAATTTCAAAAGATAATAATTTAGTATATTTGATAAATAGAATAATTGATCTCATATTAAAAAAACTTGGACGATATATTAATTTGTATAGACTTAAACGGCTGTCATAAAACATAATAATCTAATAGTAGTATATACGGATGACTTTTAAAAGAAAATTAATATTATGTCGAATTTTAAAGCCAAATCTTGTTATAAAATTAGATCTAATTATTTTTATTTATAAAATAAATTATTATTCATTTAAAAAAAATCAATTTATTTATTATAGGCATAATTACATTAGTTTATTCATTTATATAATATGATTGTATTTATCGATATTGGGAATTGAAAGAATGGAGGAACTAAAGTTGGAAGCGATATAATGGCAACAATTACATTCAACTACTAATCTTAGTTCTCTTCTAGCTTTGTACATATCTACTAATTCTTCAAATACTTTGTGTCACTAATTCTCCAAATTCTTTGGTATATTTGTAGTGGTATGGTGCTTTTAACAAATAAATTCATCATCTTCTCACATTAAAGTGAATACAAAATATTTTATAAATCAGTTTAAATTCTCATAAAATCATAGAGAGAGTGCTTGAATAAAATGTTGATTTTAGTATCAACAAAAAAAGTGTGCATCTTTGGACATATGTGTGAACCTTAAATATCTTTTGAATGAAATCCAAGCAATTAGTATGAATGTAATAGCCAAATAATTAAATAGATGCAATTATTTTGCAATTGTTATAAATAGAACTACAATTTAAGCCATCATATGCATCCTCTTAAGCATTTATGATGATAATAAAGCTGAAGAAAATAGCTTGCAATTAATTCAAGCTATTAGATATTGGAGGTAACTAAATAAAGTCATGTTTAAGAGCGTAAGCATTAAGGTAATTTAATTTGTTTCACCATATTCTTCAAAGCTCTAGTTCATTTTATTTTAATTTTTTTTGCATATTTTATTTATTTTATTTTCAAATAGAAGCACTTAGTTTTATCAAGTAAAAATGTTCATGTAACTTTGTAGTAATATTTTTAGTAATATTTAATTTTAAATATAATTTTAATTTTACATATATTTTAAATAGTTGGAAATTTGCAAAGAAATGGTTTATTTTAGTTCATGTGTAGTATTTAGTTATTTCAGTAGTGGCATTATACCATATATATGTTTATTCAAAATTTTTTTGAACTGAAATTTGGAAATAAGGATTGAAGTTTTGAAATCAAGTTTGGACATTTTTTTTGTTACACTTCTCCTTTAAATAAGGGTATGATATAGATAAGTTTTGCACTCTTTTTTGTGATAAAAAAAATTAAGTGTTAAAATATTAATTTAATATATGTGGAAATTAATCGTAGGACGTTGACAATAACTTCCAATATCCTTATCAACTAAGCTAGCTGGCACCATTAGCTCTTCTTTGGGAGAAAAGCATTTACATTAACCCTAAGTAAGTACATCTCTATTTGTATGTCATTTCAATTATGTTTCTTACTTATTTTTGTTTCTAAATAATCACTTTTTACTCTTTTATTTTACATTAATTTTATACTTTATTATCTTTTTTTTTTTTTCATTTTTTATATATTATTTTATTTTTTTCTTTTTTTTATGTATATATATATATATTATATATATATATATATATATATATATATATATATCTTTTAATTTTTTCTTTATTATTAAATTCTAATTTTAATAAGATATTGTAGTCCTATGAAAAGATTAGGAACAATTAAACTAAAACTTTCTTTTCATTTCTTACCATAAGACACTAATGATTGCTTTTCATTTTGAATTTTCAAGTTTAATCTTACCTTTTATATTTTAATTAATTTCTTTCTCTTTTTTCTGTCATTTGTTTGCTCTCCATATCTTCTTAGAGTCTCTTCCATCTTATGTATTTAATGATAATTCCCACATATCATCCCTTTCAAAATTCATGATCATCTTCTCTTGGAAGAAAGAATGCTTTTATGGTTTGAATTTAATTGAACTCTTATATGCCTTGAAGTATAACTCTTCTCCCATCAAAGAATTATTTTTCATTTGATGATTATTAAAGTATTTATATATTCTAGCTAAGCATACCATAATTTTTATATATTCCAACTTCTAATGAAAATTTTCCTATTATTTAGATAGCATCTTCTTATTTAAGAGTCTACCTATTTGATAAGGCCATCTTATTCTCATTGTGTTCTTTATTTAGCAACCATCAGCATAAGGATTCTTCTATTGATGTTGTCTCTAAGATTTTGATTGCAAGAGTTTTAATGAAAATTAATATCACTTAAAATTGCTTGGATATTATTTTGGATTATTTCATGCTAAGATTATTAGTAAAGGTGATATTTGAGTGAAAGTTGAGCTTTTGCTCATTACTTTTTTGGGCATGAGATCCATTTTGTAAAAAAATTGCCAAGGAAAGCACTTAACATCAATAACAAATTATTATTGATCCTAAGGAAGTCCAATATTCAAAATGGCTCGATGTCTCTCCTTAGTCAAAACATTTCAATTTCAAAATACATATTTTTTAAGGGTTATCTTTTTTTGCCTAATAATATTAAAATTGATGTTATTGTTGATAATCTCACTCTAGAAGTTGCTCGCACATCTCTTCAACAACTACCTTGGCCTCAATTATGATCATTCTTATGATGGAAGATATGTTCTCCCCTCCCTTTTCCAGTAAATCCATAATGTTTCTTTATGATTCAATTTTATGTACACTTTATAAGTCCAAATTTAACCATCATGAACAAAGAAAACTTATCAAATCAAATAAATTCCATATTATTTTCATCCTTGTGTTCATTATTGCACTTGAGTGCACAATTTTTTAATAAAGATATGTGATATTACTTAATGAGAAAACTTATTATATACACATACTTTACTAAGAAATAATGTGATCTTAATTTTAAAAAATATAAAATCAATAAAACTTAAAATAAATCATTCATGGAATATTTTCCATTTTAGGATCCTTGTGTGTTGAAATCTTTATTTCTTTAGATTTTAACTATTTACGTTATGCATTAAATATAATAAAATGTGATTTAACACTATAAATGGGGAAAATGTAACTTGTTTTAGAAATTATGAAAGAAAATCTATTATTTTAACTCTTATTAAACTTGTAGTAACCATATCCAAATTTTTTCATTGATCTTACCATGTTTTCCATAGCACATGCTAGATATACATATATCAAGATTATTCAAAACATATTTTGTAGTTTCAATGAGGCCTAAATTCATAGCAATATTAATTATGCATAACTTACATGAATTTAAAGGGAGCTAAGCAAAGGTTGTGTTCCACCCATGAAATACTTTACTTTGAAGAGGGAGCAAAATCCATTCAAACCTAAACTACTATCAATTTTTAAAATTACAATGGCACTAGAAGATATTCTTAAACTTTATTATGAAGATTGTTGTGTATTAAAAAGAATAGAAGTTGGGAAAGCATGAACTCTTCTTCTATGAGAATATCTTAATCTTCAAATAATGAAAAAATAAAAATATGAATTATACAATATTTTTTAAGAATAATTAGCCCTTCTCCAAAATAATGAAATAAGAAGACATGCTTCTAATAGTGAGGTAAGATAAACTATGTTCTAAAATCTAATGTGCTTCCAAATGTTTGTATTACTATTCTTGAAAATTAAATTTAATTTGGGGTCCCTTATTTCTTATCTAAATTGTCACATATGAATATATTTAATTTAAATATTAAAAGTAATGCAAGATTTCTATTTTTTTCACGACGAACTCATTATCACATTTGTTGACAAGTTGACTTAACTTTTATAAGAAAATACAATTATTTTTATATCTAAAATGCCAATTTTTTGGTCTTGTATAAATCAATAGGTACTTGATTATATGTCATATTAATCTCTTTTAACAATCAAACAAATTATTTAGGTATTCTTGAGGCTTACAAAATATTATTTCAATATTATACTATAATAAATTATTTAGTTAATAATATCGTTGTCTCATGTAATGTTTGAAATAATAATCATGCCAAAGTTCTATTGGGTATAATTCTATCAAGACTTCATCTAGTGTTAAATTTATAGTTTTGGGTTTGAAATAAAATATCCACACTTTTATATATTACTCTATGCTATGGAAATAGAAAAATTAACTACTTCAATGGGTTTGACTGTTGACCAATATGTTTTATTTAATTTGAATCTCACTTTCAAACCACGAGTCTAACTTGTTTATAATATATATCATGCAATTTTTTTTGAATAATTATATAATTAACCTAATATGATTCACTTAACCTAATAATGTGAATCATGGGACAATGTGTGAACCTTGAATATATTTGAAATGAAATTCATGCAATGAAATATGCTTGAATAAAATATATAATAGATGCTATTATTTTGCAATTGCTACAAATGATATTTTTTGCATCCTTTAAGCATTTATAATATAACAAATAAAATTATTAACAAACAATATAAAATATAAACATGAGCAGCTTGCATTAAGGTAATTTAATTTATTTCACCATATTCTACATACTACAAAGTTTAAATTCATTTTATATTAATTTTCTTATTTAGATTTTTTTTTTTTTTTCAAAAGAAGAACTCAGTTTTAGATATAAAATACTAAGCATTAATATATATATATATATATATATATATATATATATATTTAATATAAGTTTTATTTATTTGCTTTATTTCAAACCAAAAATTGAAAAGAGTGGTTGTCTTTTTTGTGTTCAAGTGCTGTAGTCAATTATTTTAGTGGCATTATGCAATGTTTTGTTTATTCAAATGGAAGGATTGAAGTTTTGCAATGAAGTTTGATCATATATATATATATATATATATATATTACTTTTCTTTTAAAGGAGGACATGTGCACTCTATTTTTTTTTTTAAATGTGTCAAAATTCAAATTTAATAAATGTGTTAAACCTTTTAAAACTTTCATTAACTTTCATTATTATAAAAGTAAGTGCATACATTGCAAATCTTAATTTACCTTTTTTTTTCTGAATTTTCACTTTGACCTACTAATTTTATTAGTAGTCTCAACACATTAATTTTACTCAATCTAACTTCTTTCCAATCATTATATCTACAAACTATGCTCATAAAGGTCCGTTTGTGGGCTATTTTTCATTTTGTTATTCTTACTTTTGAATCACATCCATCATATTATATACATAGATATATATATATATATACAAAACATTGTATACAAACCATGGATAATGCATATATTAATAAGAATATTATATTATATAAATTTTATAAATTCATATATTCTGAAAAAATTGATTATATTTTAGTTATGTTCATGTGTGTATAAAATTATAGTAGTGGCATGGTATTATTCTATCATGATTTCTTTATTTAAATATATGAAATTTAATCATATGACTTACAAAATCTCTATCAACTAAGCCACTGTAACTCTTCTTCATGAAAGGTATTTTACACTAGCCCAAGAAAGTGCATCAATTTTTAGATATTGTATTGCAAATCTTAATTTACCTTAGTCTCAACACATTAATTTTACTAGAACTCTGACTACTCAACCCATTTATATATATATATATATATATATATATATATATATATATATATATATATATATATATATATATATTATATATGGGATGCTTCTTTGAGAATAAGGTATGTGAAGGTCTTAAATTGGAGAAGGGAATGGAATGCTCTCAACAATGAAATGTTTGGTTGGCGCAATTGAATTTAAAAGAAAAACATGTATTGCTTCTTAAAACTTATTAATTTTACTTTTATCTGAGGTTAGTGATCGATTAATTAATCGAATTAGTATGTGATAATTCTGTAAATAAAGCTTGAACCTTTATTCTTGTTTGAAAATTGCTTTGTTCATGTTCAAAAAAAGTCATAAACCATCAATTACTCTAGTTTAACATCTATTTCATTACACATTCTTTTGATGTGGACTTAATAATGAATATTTTATATAAGCTTTCCTTTTAACTTAACACTTTCATCGGTAAAATAAAACATGTTCTATGCTCAATTTTTTATTGCTCATTGTTTAATCTTTTTTTTCATTATATATGTTTCATTTTATTCCTTATATAAAGAACTTGCATCAAGCCCTTATATGCCATGGTAGAACTCTTCCTCACCAAACTATTACTACTTTATTTAATGATCATTGAATCATTTTATTTATTTAATACATAATATTCTAGATTAAGAGAAAATAATATATATGCCAAGGAAGGCATAATAATAATAAAATTATTATAATAATAATAATAATAATAATAATAATAAATAATAATAATAATAATAATATTATTATTATTATTATTAATACTTCTTACTTCAAAAAATATAGGAAATGTTCCAAGCACCTAACAAAATTAACAAGTTATTATTAATCAAAGAATTTTCTTCAGGTCAAATATAAACAATAAATCCAAATCAATCAGACTTCTCCCCCCATTGATTAATTTGTCATAGTATCACAAATGTAAAGCCCAATATTCAAAATGACTCAATGCCTCTACTTAGTCTTCAAAAATTCTTCAACAATTTATCATTTATTTTTCATGGATAGACTCTCTTTTTCTATTGTCATCTCCAATAGTTTTGAAATAACTGCTATTATTAATAAAGCTTCTTGCATTGAAAATCTGACTTTGGAAGTTGTTCTTACATCTCTTCAACAAACTAACTTGCCATCACTTATGATCATTCTTTGGATGGAAGATGTTCTCCCACCTCCCTCTCCTCAGTAAATTCATGATGTTATTGCCATCTCTCTTTACTTTGGCCAATAGAGTATAAAAAGATTCAATTATAAGCATACCAAATCATCGTTATGTACACTTTAATATAGTAAATTTCCTTGATTATTTTTCAACCATACAAACATGAAATCAAACTTATCTAATCAACTAGATATCTTCTTTTCTTTTTTTTTATTTATTTTTCATCCTTATGTTCATTATTTCTCTTAAGTGCACCATATTTCTTAATAATGATATATGATTACTTTATGAAAAAACTTTACTTTAATAAAAATAATGAGATACTACTTTTAAATAAATATAAAGTCACTAAAACTAAAAGAAATCATTCAAAAAATATTTTCTTTAAAACCTTTTGAGATCCTTCATTGATATCTTAATCTCATTAGGTCCTAACTAATTATTGCATCAAAAGAAAATATGAGATTTAAGATTAACAAGGGAAAAATTAATTCATTTTATATATGAGGAATGAAAGTGGATTCATTATTTTAACTTGAAACTTTTTAACCATATCAATTCTTTTCTCAATTTACATTTTGATATTCTAAGTTTTGAAAACATTTATCATATCATAAATTTGTATTTATTTTTAATTTTTTCTAGAAGGGTTGTATTCCATCCCTTTAAATAGCAAAAGTTTTGTTTGTCCGTTCATACCCCAAGCTTAGAATTATTTCATGTATTTTTCATCGATTATACATCAAGATCTTTGATAAGACAAATTGTGGCTTTTCTTGATCTTTGATAAGACAAATTGTGGCTTTTCTTATGGATGGTTGATCTTTTGGTTCAACAAATGATAAACTACCTTTGTTATTTTCATATCCCACTCAAGTAATATTATATAGTTAGAAACATTCCCAAAAATCACTCTATTTCTAATTAATAAATTTAATCTCATTTACATATCTATATAAATCATTATCATTAAAAAAATTAAATTTTTTAACATATTGTAATTCTAGTTTATGTACTAACTATATTATTTTTAATGTAAATATTTAATGTGATCTATTTATCATTAGATATATTTTTTATTTTGATGAAATGATCCAATTATCAACAAAATTAAAAAATATAGTGATTTCTCAATTATTTATAAATGTTAGTTGCCAAAATTGAAAATTTTATTAGTATTTTACTCAACTAATTATTATAACATTTCTCACTCCTATGTTGTTAATCATGTTATTTCCTTAATTTTAAGCCATTGGCATGATACTTAGCATTTTATTCCAGGAAAATGTTGAACTGTAGTGAGTAAAGATGTTGTGTTTTTTTGTTATTAGGAGCATGAAGATATTAAACAAAGGTGCATTAATATGATATATAAACTTAAAATTGTCTAGAATATAGAATCAATTTTCAAGAATCATCATCATCATTATTAGCAATTTCCCATAAAATTTCAAGTTTTTTTTCTCATTTTAGGAATATTTATTTTTCAAATAATAATAAGATAATGTATTAGTTATTCCTTCAAATTTTGGTGATCCTATAAGTCATAATAATGAGCTATTTCTCTTGAGTAGAACCCCAAACTTATAGAAGACAATAATAATATAGAATGAACGTTTAAAGAATCACCATCATTATGTTATAAGCATCCTTAAAAAGGCCTATGAAAAATAAAACTAATGTAAGTGAATACATATGGGCTAGGTATCAAATGTTTTCTTTGGTGATATTATAAAAAAGCATGAAGACTTATAAGCTTTACTACTCTACCCTTTTTAAACTAGATGAACTAATATATGATTTATTTTATAATCCAAATAGAACTTTAAGACCAATGTTGATTTCTAGAATTTGAATGTTGAAGTTGACTTTTAAGAAAAAAAAACTACCATCAAAAATTCAAATTACAATGGTACTAGAAGATATTCTTAATCTTTATTATTTGAAGATTGATATAGTCAATTAAAAAAGAATAGAAGGTGGAAAAGTATGAAAAACTCTTCTTCTATGAAAATGTCTTAGACATTAAAAAAAGAAAAATAAAAAAAATAAATTATTTGATGTTACTAAAAGAACGAAGAACACTTATCCAAAATAAAAATTTATATAAGGAAACATGCTTCTAGTAGTGAGATAACATAAATAATGTGCTCTAAAAGATAAATCAATTGCTTCTAAGTGTTTGTATTACTAGTCTTAAAGAGTAAAATTATTTAGGGTCCTTTATGCTCTAATATATGTACATTGCTTTAACTAAATTATCACATTTGAATATATTTAATTGACATGCACATTAAAAGTAATACAAGATTTCTATCGTTTCAGAGACCTATTATCATATTTATTAACAAAGTTAACAAGTTGACTAAACTTTCTTGAGTAATATAGGTTGCTAAAGTTACTTGGGTTGATCTTCAAGATCGAAGACCCTTTGAAAACTAATTTTTGGAATTTGATTGATTTAGACTTCAAGTTTTACAAAGCCAAGTACATATGCAATTCCATTGGATTGCTATTTACGCAATTGAGCTTTTTCACATTAAATATGCCAAGTATTTGATGAGCAGTTAGTGTTAAACTTATGAAAAATAACTTTCAAACAAGCTGGAAACGAGCAAGCACAACCTTATGTATTGTTCAAATTTAACAAAGGTAGGTGAAAACTAAGGAATAAGGAACCTTAAATTGAGAAAAATCATTCAAGTCTAAAGTTAGACTTTATTTATCTAACATCCCTCAAGAATAGAGATTTGCAAAAAAATAATACAAAACAAGAAATTATCAAGTAACTAGTTCAACACAACCAATAATCTCTAAAGGTATATATATGAATTATTAAAATTTAAAATTCCCAACGACTTCTAATTTCTCTAAGAGTGTAAAACTTAAATTTTGATACTTTTGAAAAGCATCTATTAATTTCAATTCAAATGTTTTAAAACCTACTAGCACAAACATTAAGAGTAAATTTAAGAACCTAAATATCTGTACCAAAAACACATTAAAAGCCAAGAGGGATATTATGTGAAAGTAATATCAGTACCAAAAATACATTAAAAGCCAGGAGGGATATTAAGTGAAAGTATTGTATTACCCAAAAAAATCTCTAAATATACCACTATTAGAAAGCCTTGGTCAACCTTTAGAGCTTCCATAAACATTGATTTTAATCCATGGAAAAGCGACGGCTCAACATATTATGTGATAGCAAATTATTTATTCCTTTCTTTAAAGACATTTTGAACTGAAAATGAGCCCATCTCCAATAGTTAATGTTAAGGAATAAATAAAAAAAGTATGCTTCTTTATAATTCAAAAGAACAATGTAATTTTAGCATATATATGTATGCACATGTGATATATATTAGATATAAAAAATGAATGACAACATTTCTTTAAATAAGCTTAATTACTCACACATTGCTAAGTTCAAAAATTCATCGAATTATAGATGACACTAACCACTATGGTTTTCACACACTTGAGAGAATTGAGGAGATTGGTCCTAAGTTGCATGCGCTATATAATGGAGCCCAACTAGTGAGTGTTCTGCAAAAGAACTATAATTATTTATGCATGCCCGTTACATGTAAGCTTGAGATTTCTTTAAGTGTGTGAGAAGTTTCATCATGCATGCGCACTTATGTAAGATTTTCATGGCGCATCAACTTTCATGCAACTCAGCTCTTGAATTTTAGAAAGAATTATGCCTGGATTTTCTCATATAAATTTTATTAGAATGAGCATGATAAAAAATTATTTCAAGATATTCTTATATGTATCATTATAGTAAAATTTATAGTAAAAATAGGCATCATTCATAACATTAGTTTGGTTGGTTAGTAGATCAATTTTAGTTCCATCTAAAAAATCAGAAATTAAGAATTGATATTAATATGAGAGTGATTTCTACTTCCAACTTCTAAAATATAAGTATGTGTGATAGTGGCATCTACTCATTCACTCATGTGGTTGAGCATAGTAACATTCGAAATTATCATGAGATGTTGGAGAAGGAGATGAGGTTGACAATAGAAATTAAAAGCATTTAGGTTTTAGTTATAATCAACTCATTTATTACATCATAAAAGTTTCTTGTTTTTGATTGAGTTATTTCCACATATTTTTAAGTTGGAGACTTATTTTATATTTTTTGAAGAGAAAGTGAGTTGAAGATGAGTGATACCATGTTATTTGGTTATATTACGGCCACACACACTCACACGCTCTCACACACTCTCTCATCTGATCTCATTCAGTTTGAATTGGCTCCAATGAACACTATCCCAATAAAAAATTGATTATTTTCTGAATCACCTTCGCACTTCAAGTCAAATAGAATTGTCCTTATTTTTTATTCCACCAAGCAAAAGAATCAAGCATGCATTCATTTGCAACAAATAACAAGGCAAAGACAAGCCTTGAACTCATCTCCTACTCATTTTCTTATAATATCTTTACAATCCATGTATACCTTAAAATTTACCTACCTATGAATTAAATACTATAAGAGATAAGCTTGAAGATATAGATATATAGCACCACCATTGGTTTTTTTTTCTTACTCTATATAAAGCTTCTACCTTAAATTCCATAGTAACATATAGTGAAAAGAGAGAAAGTGGGAGAGAGAGAGAGATGAGGTCTTACAAGGAGAATATGAAGAGCTCCTCTTGAGAGCTGATTACTATGGGTGCCCTAATTTGTCTAAAGTGGTATGGAGAGAGGTGTTTAAAGCTCTTGAGAATGAGATGAGAATGGGAGGGTCCCTTCTTGGCTCCACTTTCATGACTTCTTCGTGAATGTTCACTCATGTATCTTAATATTTAGAAAAAATATATATTCATTAAAGGAAGAATATTATATTGCACAAAAATAACATACAAGGAGTTTTGTTAAGAACGCCTTAAGGTTCAAGAAAATTAAAATCTTCAAGCAAATTTTTTTTGAGAGATATTTTATCTCAGAGCAAAATAAAAAATGTTGAGATTCATCTGAAGTAATTTTTTATCAATTTATTATGATATAATTTATTTCAAGTTATTAATTTTATTTTAAAACAAATATAATATATAAGATTCATTTTTCATAAATTACACATATATTTATAGACTTTGAGATCTATATATTTTATTAAAATTTGGTCAAATTATTCAGATCCAAAACTTTTTCAAATAATTGTCAAAACCCATATGATAACTACTCGATCCGACTTTGTTTCTCAAGCTCATTGTTGATCTCTTGTAGGCTACATGCTTCAATCCTCTTAGATGGGCGACATAGAAATTTGCTGCTGCCAATCTAAACTGCAAGAGGGTTTGAAGTGATAGACTCCATTAAAGCTGGATGAGAATGAATGCGTGGAACCATCTCTGTCGATATTGTCGCCATCTCGCAAGGGACTGGGTTTATCCATATAATAATTAATTCTCATTACTCAATTTTATTGTTCAACTCATATCATAGATATCTATTTTGTTAGTGTTTAACAAAAAATTTCTCCTTTTCTCAAACAAAAAATAAAATAAAAAATCTTTTTGAGATATCTTTTCTAGATTTCTGAATTTCTATTATCGCTCGTTACCATCGATCACTAAACCTATAGAGAGTAGTGGATCTACCAACTGATTAGGAAGAGAGAATTTGGTACGGAGAAGAACAACTTCTATAATAATAGTATTATCAGAAACAACAACAATTCCATTTGTTGTTGTAACAAATACATGGAGAGATTCAAGCTTCATGAATCTGAACCACACTAGTTTGTAAATGAGAAATATTTTCCTCTTTAGTGGCCAGAAAGGAAGCCTTACAAAGGAGAAGTTGGATGATATTAACATTTTTTTAAAATATTTAAACGGATTTAATCGCAAATTCATATATATATATAATGCATAGGCATAATTTTAAAAATAAGTATGTTTTAAAATGTAATTAACAAAGTAAGTATCATGAAAAAAAATTTTAATTTTAGGTATAGTCATCCCTTTAATGGTTGACTTGCATGCCAATCCACAATGTGGCAGTTGTCCCGAATGGGACGAGCTAGTCACCGATAATCAACTAGCTCATAAGTCTGGTGGTCAATTGTCGACAAATTTTTTTTTAAAAATTGCCATATGGTATTTGTTGATTTAGGAAAAGCATGTGTTAAAGTTCCAAGATAAGTTTTTTTGGAGAGTTTAAGAAACAGTAGATATTACTAGAGCTATATATACTAGAGCCATTACTTGGCTCCAAAGACATAGAGGATTAATAATACATTTTCTATTTCAATTTGTTATCTCTACTTCAATTGTTGCATGTGTAAATTATCATCTATTTTTTTATTTTTGCTTCATTTTCATTTTATTATTCTTACATTCGAATTACATCTATCATTCTTTATATACAAATATCTTTTAATTTTTTAAATTCTTTATTAGATAGTCCTGAGAAGATTATGAACAATTAAACTAAAACTTTCTTTTCATTTCTTATCATAAGACACTAATGATTGCTTTTCATTTTAATTTTAATCTTACCTTTTATATTTTAATTAATTCTTTCTCTTTTTTTCTTCTCTTGATATCTTCTTCTGCGTATTTAATGATAATTCCCAGTGGCCTTGTTCATCATGCAAGAAAGAATGCTTTTATGGTTTGAAATTAATTGAACTCCTACATGCCTTGAAGTATAACTCTTCTCCCATTAAAGCATTAATTGTTCATTTCATGATTATTAAAGCATTTATATATTCTAGCTAAGCATACCATAATTTTTATATATTCCAACTTCTAATGAAAATTTTCCCATTATTTAGATAGCATCTTATTATTTAAGAGTCTACCTATTTCATAAGGCCATCTTATTCTCATTGTGTTCTTTATTTAACAACTATCAGCATAAGGATTCTTCTATTGATTTCTCATTTTGATTACAAGAGTTTTAATGAAAATATTA
This sequence comes from Cymbidium sinense, assembly GCA_021442155.1. Lineage (NCBI taxonomy): Eukaryota > Viridiplantae > Streptophyta > Magnoliopsida > Asparagales > Orchidaceae > Cymbidium > Cymbidium sinense. The sequence goes on along the minus strand of CM038228.1, from coordinate 47,404,669 downwards.
TCGGATATTTCATGCTAAAGATTATTAGTTAAAGGTGATATTTGAGTGAAAGCTGAGATTTTATTCTCATTACTTTTTGCTTTGGCATGAGATCCATTTTTGTAAAAGCCAAGGAAAGCACATAACATCAATAAGAAATTATTATTGATCCTAAGGAAGTCCAATATTCAAAATGGCTCGATTTCTCTCCTTAGTCATCAAAAAGCTTTTCAATTTCAAAATGAAATTTTTTTTAAGGATTATCTTTTTATTTGCCTAATAATATTAAAATTGATGTTATTATTGATAATCTCACTCTAGAAGTTGCTCTCACATCTCTTCAGCAACTACCTTGGCCAGAATTATGATCATTCTTATGATGGAAGATATGTTCTCCCACCTCCCTCTTCTCTTTAGTAAATCCATAATGATATTTCTATCACTCTTGTTACTTTAGTTGGTAGAGTATAAGAATGATTCAATTTCATGCATACCCAACCCTTCTTTATGTACAATATAAGTCAATTATCCAAATTATTTTTTCCAACAATGCCTCATGAACAAAGGAAAACTTGTCAAATCAATTAAATTATATTTCCCTTATTATGTTTCATCCTTGTGTTCATTATTGCACTTGAGTGCACAATTTTTTTAATAAAGATATGTGATATTACTTTATGAGAAAACTTGTTATAGCACGCATACTTTAATAAGAAATAATTTGATATTAATTTAAAAAAAAACTTAAAATAAATCATTCATGGAATAATTTCCTAAAAATATTTTGGGATCCTTGTGTGTTGAAATCTTTATTTCATTAGATTTTAACTATTTACCAGTTATGCATTAAATGTAATAAAAGGTGATTTAATACTATAAATGAGGAAAATGTAACTTGTTTTAGAAATTATGAAAGAAAATCTATTATTTAAACTCCTGTTAAACTTGTAGTAACCATATCCAAATATTTTTCATTGATCTTACCATGTTTTCCATAGAAACACATGCTAGGTATACATATATTCAAGATTATTCAAAACATATTTTTCAATTTCAATGAGGCCTAAATTCATAGCAATATTAATTATGCATAACTTACATGAATTATAGGGAGCTAAGCAAAGGTTGTGTTCCACCCATGAAATAATTTACTTTGAAGAGGGAGCAAAAATCCATTCATACCTAAACTACTATCAATAATTTCAAATTACAATGGCACAAGAATATTTTCTTAAACTTTATTATGTTATGATTGATATAGTGTATTAAAAAAGAATTGAGTTTGGGAAAGCATGAAAAGCTCTTCTTCTATGAGAATATCTTAATCTTCAATAATGAAAAAATAAAAAATAAGAATTATACAATATTTTTAGAAGAATAATTAGCCCTTCTCAAAAATAATGAAATAAGAAGACTTGATTCTAATAGTTAGGTAAGATAAACTATATGCTCTAAAATCAAATGTAAAGCTTCCAAATGTTTGTATTAGTATTCTTAAAAAAGTAAATTTATTTTGGGATCCCTTATTTCTTATCTAAATTGTCACATATGAATATATTTAATTTAAATATTAAAACTAATGCAAGATTTCAATATATTTTTTTCACGATGAACTCATTATCACATTTGTTGATAATGTTAACAAGTTGACTTAACTTTATAAGAAAATACAAGTCTATTATTTGCATCTACCTTGAATGCCAATTTTTTGGTCTTGTATAAATCAGTAGGTACTTGATTATATGTCGTATTAATCTCTTTTAACAATCAAACAAATTGTTTAGGTATTCTTGAGGCTTATAAAATATTATTTCAGTGAGTATTTATACTATAATAAATAGCTTTTGATTAGTGCAACATTGCTATATTGATTGTTCAGTTTCATGATAATAAATTATAAAATTATTGATTATAAGACTCATTGGGAGAATCTTTATAGTTTTTGTGTTTGAAATAAAAGCAAATATTATTTTCATACCTTGTTTGGTTTTTTAAAAATTTATAAAATGCTTTATTTGTTTTAAATAATTTTTCCATTTTATATTTCATCTTTTGATAATTTATAATTTATTTAATGTTTTTTGACTTTAAATTTTAAAACTTTCTATTTATTTATTTCATAATAATGTTTCTTTCTAGTTTTAAATAAAAATTCTATATAATAAAATCATCTTCTTCTTATATCTAATATTTAAATAATGAAAATTTTACTATATCTAATTCTACTAATAATTAACATTATTATATATGTTTGAAATATAGATTATAATTTGAACTTTAATTATAATATTATTATTTAAACTAATATTTAGAAAAATGAAATAAGTCTAACTTTATACTTGAGAAATATATATATTTATTTATTATATATTCATATGTTTTTATTCTAACATAAAAGTTTTAAAACAATTTAAGATTAAATTAAACTTTTTAAAAAATATATTGAGAAAATATTGCATTCATAAATTTTTTATCAATTTTATTATGATATAATTTATTTCAAGTTATTAATTTTATTTTAAAACAAATATAATATATAGATTCATTTTTTCTGACATATCTTGAAATAAATTTATTGACTTTGAGATCTATATATTTTATAAAAAATTTGTCAAAATTATCTGGCAAAACTTTTTTCAAATAATTGAAAATAATATAACTACTTGATCTTTTTTTCTCAATGCATCATTATAATCTCTTGTACTTCTAAATTATCATCTTAGGAGAAGAGAAAGTGGGAGAGAGAGAGAGAGAGAGAGAGTTTGAAGTGATAGACTCCATTAAAAGGAGAAATGAATGCAGTGGAACTCTCTGGAGCTGATTTTTGTCCATCTCAAGGGACTCGGTTGTTCTAGTATCCATATAATATTAATTCAAGTCTACTGCTTTCTTGTTCAACTCATATCATAGATATCTATTTTGTTAGTGTTTAAAAAAATTTTTCTTTCTTAAACAAAATAAAATAAAATCTTTTGAGATATCTTTTCTAGATTTCTAATTTCTATTATGCTCACCATGTCACTAGACCTATAGAGTAGTGGATCTACCAAATTAAGAGAATTTTCATAATTCTTCTATTTGTATTATAACAACAACATTTGTTGTAACAAATACATGGAGAGATTCTTCATGAATAAACCACACTAGTAAATAATATTTTCCTCTTTATAAAGCCTTACAAAGGAGAAGTTGGATGATTGTTATTCCATATTAACATTTTTTTAAATATTTAAATAAATTATAAATATATATATATTACATAATTTTAAAAATAGTACATTTTAATATAAGTAAGTATCATGAAAAATTTTATTTTTGTCATCCCTTTAAGGGTTGACTTGCATGCCACTCAAATCCGGCGTGGCAAAGCTATCATGGGCGAAGCTAGTCACCGAATGTCGCGACTCTCGCAATCTGTTGGTCATTAATAGCGACAATTTTTTTTAAAATTGCCATTAATTGTTTTTTAAAATAAAGATTGAAAATTGCTATATCTAGAGCCATTTTTAAACAAAGACAGGATTAATAATACATTTTTCTTGGATTACATTTTGATTTTTTTTCTTTTTTTTATGTTTGGATTTGTATGTACATTTTAATTTATGGAATAGTATAGAACTATCTATATGTTTTAATTGTCATCATATGTATCCTAGAGCTATTGTCCAAACACAAAGGAATAGTCATCGATTTGTATGCTAGTCTTATTACTTGTGTCCAAACATTAAAATAATACAATTTAAAAAATCCAAGATGTAAGATTACAATATAGAAATGATTCTCTTTATAGTTCTATCTTAATTATGCGTATTAATATCTTAACAATATATCTAAATATAAAATTTTAAAACAATTTGTGATATTTTTTTAATTGGATGGTAAAGTAATGTTGTAAAGAAATCATATTATGGATATCTGAAGCTCGGTTATTGTGTATGTACAAAGTCTTTACATGTCATTCTTGTTTGTAAAAATCATGCTTCAAATTAGATGTCTAATAAGATGTGCTGCATAAAAAATAGCATTTGAAAAGCCTTAATATAATATTAATTTTATATATATACACTCCATAGGTGCTCTAATATCTGTGATGGAGGATGCAGGCTAAAAAAGAGAAAGCTTAGATCTAAACTAAGACATGTGATTGATAGCCATCGATGCTCTCATCTTCATCCAAGCCTTCAACTTACATTTATCTCCACCTATCTAAGCAATATGCACTTAATGGTAATCCTTTGATACATCTCCTTTACCTCGATCATCAACCATTTTGAATGTGGGGTCCACATGTATTTGTTAAGTATAAATTGTCTCAAACATCAATGTTTCCACTCTGCCTCTAGTTGATGGAACTCATGATAACCAAATATCAGAGCCTGCAGAGCATACATTTGATAGGCGTTGCGTGATCTGCTCAGTGTATGGTTCTCAAATCACTTGCACATATTAAAAATTATATTAAAATTTGTACACACATTATAGAAAGTAGACTTAACTACTACAAAAGTCTGTATGTGAATACTCATTCTTATATCGCCACATTCACCATTGGCATCAGAACATATAAACTTGGTGTTACACATTAGTTTACTCTGCATAATTATGTTTACCTTAATCAATATTGATGTTGAGATCACTCGGTGGCCATGCGGTGGCCTCCTCATGAAGGTGCTCTCATATCTATAGAAGGTGTAGGAAGCACCATATTGGCCTTGTGGGCTTAGTAATAATAGAACTCCTGTACAAATGTATTAGCCCAATAATGTCATGTAGGTCCCAGTAGTGAAAGATATTCTAATGGACCTGATGTGACATGTAGTAAAATCCCGATAAAACAAATATAGCATAAACGTGCTTTCTTCTCTCGATGCTCAATAGGAATATATCTATAAAATATGCACCAAGGCATATGCTCATAAGCGTCCAAAGTTGATGTGATGTGGAGTCAAATCATGGTACACCACATGTAGGGATGTTGATCCAACTCATGTAATAGTTTGGTTAGCCACCTCCTCCCTCACCAAGTTTGGGCTAATAATAGGTGGCCCATCAACACCTGTATCCTTCATCCTCTTATCATCCAATGATGGTCACATGGCGACCATCTTCAAAAAGATGTATGATGATCAGTATACATACTCATCAGGCTTAGTGCAAGTAGGCTTGAACCTATGTAATCCACTCTTTTGGCATAAGCAAGTGAGAAGTGGCCTCATGGTATGCTGCATTATATGATTAATTCAAATTAAGCAAAAAATATAAAGTTAAATAATAATTACTTATATGATTCTGTGGTTGAGGGCCCTATGCTAGGTGGACCTCCTTAATGTATGTCCTCCACCTACATCTAGCAACATTGTCATTGTGTTGAAGTAAACACATGTAAATAATTGTATGTTATAAAAGTTAAAAGGTGGCATAGGGCAAGTAAGAAAGAGTACTACAAGGTATGAAAATCTAAGGATCATAGATATATATAAACATGTAGCTATTGCAGATACATATCTTGATGTGTATGGGCATGATGACCTGTAATGACAACTATCTTGCATAGACTACAGGATCTACTATTGCTTGCTCTATTTTCATTCATTTTATTTCTGAACCTACTGTTGGGAAATATCGAAACTTCTTGTAATTTTTATCAAAATAACTACATAAAACATGTGGTATTTATATCTTATCTACAACCGCATTTTTATCTCGAAAACCCTAAATGATCGGTTGGACCTATCAAACACATCTCTAGGATTGATGTTGGTTTTGGAAATGTCTAGTTTCCCTTTCATGTTGTAACATGGTTGATACCGTTAAGTGAACATAGATAAGTTTGCTTCTCGGTGAGTTGCGGTGAAAAATCTTTTCATAAATAATGCAAGGTTGTAGTAAATAGTAATCAATAACTTGAATTGACAAATCAGAACATTTAAGAACACCATTGAAATATTTCATAGTTTCATTGCATTCCACCATCATGATAATGACAATTTAGCGGTCTCGCTCCACAAGCCATTTGTGCTTCTTCTTTAACATTCTTTATATCATAGCGATTAAACATATGATTTTTTGGTATAGAAACTCTCACTAATTTCACTCATTTTTTGAAATTCTCGATGTCCAATTAATGAATGAATTTTACACCCACAAACTAACTTTATCTAATATTATACACATATCACATCTTGCGACTGTGTAGCAGCTCTTATAAGTATACTAGAAAAATTGGTTTCATTTGACTCATATTCAACCAACAAATGCAAAACAAACCATTATTTCCATCTATTCTAACCGCAGTCAATAATGTACCATTGCCCCGCAAAAATGTACCATCCAAGGCGAGGATAGATGCGACTATCGTAAAAATAGAAGGACCAAATGCCCAAAAAGCTTGGAATCGTTGTCTCTTGCTAGGGTATTATGTGCACGGTAAAGTGGAAGAAATTGCTTCCATAAAGACTTGAGAGTCCTATAAGACTCCCCCCAAAAATTTCCTTTGTCTAACATCTTAGGCCTTCATGTAAGATACCTTAACATTAAATTTTGATTACATTTACTATAATCTAGGTTCTAAATCAATTTGATGCTGCCATTATAAATATAATGAAATAAGCAATAAATTTGGAGCTACATTGTTGATGACTACATATCACTATATTGATACACGTGGTCATCCAACTCTAGAGATTCTCCAAGCATCAGATGCTTTGATATAATGCAAGCATCAATTACATGCTCTATCAACACTATTCACATATCTATCTTACTTGAGGTGATTGCTTGAAATTGAATATTTACTATAAACCAACCACATCAAAAACTCCTTTAATGAAACACATTCCTCGACAAGATCCTAGGATTTCACATCATCGATAAGATATTTTCATCAGATGGACCATCGAAGTAAATATCGTTGTCCTATTCTCTAGTGGTTTGACACATCCGGACATACTCTTTATTAGTAAACATTTCAAATTCACTCTCAATATTTTGAAATAAATGATTCCTTAATAGATACTGGCTAGCTACATTATCAACCATAGCTTCTAGCCTAGGTGAGCAATCATCATCACTAATATTCTGCTCAGAGTCACTACTTGAGCCATATGCTCATCATCCATGGAATCTGTAATTCCGACGCATCACCATGGAAAATTAACAATGTAAGTAGGGAAGATAAGCAAGGTATTACGGGAATCATTTCATCAAAGGCTAGTGTCATCAAAGGAGCGGTGTGATGAAAGCTTGTGTTTGGGTCGATGGTATATCGATCTCTTGGATCAATATGGATGCAACATTGGCATCTTTGACTCCCACATACAAAACTAATGTTTGTGAAGCTTCATCTAGTATAACGTCACAAACTTCATCATCATCGAATAATATATCATATCCACTAGATAGCGACATGTCAGACTAACTGTGTGATGCTCTGAATCAATATGTAGTGTTCTCATAATTCATTATTTCATATCCAATAAGGTGATGTGCCTAAGAATTTGAATTGGATAATTTTGACCACCCATATAACTTGGAATGAACTAGTCATCGACACTTAGTTTGCCTCCGTAGAATAAGATCAACTCTCTACTCATTCTTAACAAGATGAGTTGAGGTGAATTAAATATCTAAAATATAATCAACCACATTAGGATTACATAAATTTAAAAATAGCACAAACATATTTTTTATGAATATATTATTTTGTATTTATCATAAGTAATATCCATTATGCTTTCCTCATCCAACTTGAATCCTATTATCATCCCAAACTATTTCACAATCATTTTGAACAATAGACTCATATCTTAAATGTTCACACTTTTTGGATCTCACAAAATTATAATTCAAATCTCTAAACCACAACCTCAATCCCTAAACTAAAACCCTAAAGGGAAGAAGGCTTTGTGCTTGCTTGCAGTTTGAAGGAGGAGGATTTATTCATCTTGAAGGAGATGTTGGGAAAGATAGAAATGTTGAAACCAGGAAAATAACCCATATGGCGGTTCCTCTTGCTATAAAAAAAGTAGTGGATGTGTGCTTAATTGGAAGAAGGATATACTTGCTATTTTAGGAAATGGATCGAGAGAAGATTTCTGTGAGGATGAGGAAAAGAACAGGGAAGAGGAAGGAGATGGAAGAGAGGAAGGAGGAGAACCTTAACCTTGCTTTGCGTGGGAAAAAAATGAGAGCTCTTTTTGAGGAAAAAATAAAGATGAGAGGAAACTTAGTGCAGTTGAAGGAGGAGAGCCAAAGTGAGTGAAGGAGGATCGATACGTCGGTTGAAGGAGTATGTTCGGGCATTTGTCTAGGAGGATTTGTTGAGAATCACACGAAATGGTAGTTCTGCCTACTTGGCCTTGAAAGTAGAGGAAAAGCATGCTTGAAGAAGGGACTTGCAGCGCTCCTAGGGCTGTGAATGGGATATAATCTTAGGATTACATATTAATATTAATCTATATCATTTTTTTATTAAATCAATCCTTAATTTAAATTTTTATGTGGCATCATCATATAGTTAATATATATATGTTGATTTAAAATTGTTCCAATATTTCGGATGCAACGGCGTAGTCCATTTCACGATCGGAAGCTGTTTGGTTTATGTCGGCGTCAAATTGGATCAATTTTGGCTCAAAATTAAGCGTCGTCATGCTTATTCGACATTTGTAGACTCATCAATTGTATAATCTCATTTAATAGATTTGATGTTTCCTAATGAATTCATTTTATGAATGAAGGTCATTTGTCATTTTTTCGACTCTTATGTGCATGACATTCCTCGCTGATCATTAGATTTTATATTCTAATCAATTTTCATTAATATTTATCATCATTGGAGATCATTTAGGCATCGCCAGCCTCATTCGATATCTCTTGCGTCACATTGATAGCTTCGATCACTTGATGTTAGATTGCACAATATTTTGATGTTCATCTAAATGCAATGGATCGTTCATCGATGGAGGTCATTTTTGATTTGGTGATAACAAGTGTATTTGAGCTCGATTTGTGAGCTATTACATTAAAGGTCCATCGATTTTAGATTTTGAGCTTTACTCAGATGTATCGCATGGTAAACAATATTCTTAATCTTTATTATTTGAAGATTGATTTTTTCAATTAAAAAAGAATAGAAGGTGGAAAAGTATGAAAAACTCTTCTTCTCGAGAATATCTTAGACATGAAAAATTGAAAATTAAAAAAACATAAATAAATTATTTGATGTTATTAGAAGGATGAACAACACTTCCCAAAATAATGATCTATATAAGAAAACATGCTTCTAGAAGTGAGACAACATAAATTATGTGATAAATGTATTGCTTGTTTTTTGTATTACTAGTCTTAAAGAGTACAATTATTTAGGGCCCCATGCCTAATATATGTACATCTTAACTAAATTATCACATTTGAATATATTTAATTGGTATGCATATTAAAAGTAATACAACTATCTTTTCATGGGAGGCCCATTATCAAATATATTGACAAAGTTAACAAGTTGAATAAACTTTCTTAAGTAAATATAGGTCTAGCTTGCTAATGAGTTACAAAATTTTGACTTGGGTTGAGCTTCAAGATCTGAAGACCCTCTGAAAACTATATTTTGGCCTAGAATTTGATTGATTTATACATCAATGTTTTACATAAGCAAAGTACATATGCAATTCTATATGATTGCTTTCTACACAATTGAGCTTTTGCACATTAAATATGCCAAGTATTTGATGTTTTATATTATCAAACAAGCTAGAGCAAGCACAACCTTCTATATTAATTCAAATTTAATAAAGGTAGGTGAAAACTAGGGAATAAGGAACCTTAAATTAAGAATAATCATTCAAGTATAAAGTTAGGGATGCCCCATTTATCTATTCTAAGCATCTCTCTAAGAAGGGTAGGGACTTCATGCTAGAAAAGAATACGAAGTCAAGCAAAACTCTTATGCTAACCAACTAGTTCAACACAACCTAAAGGTGTGAATCTTAAAATTTAAAATTCATAGCTCACTTATAATTTCTCTAAGAGTGTAAAAGCACTTAAATTTTGTTACTTAAATTACACATAAAGCATCTATTAATTTTAATTCAAATGTTATAAAACCTCTACTTGCACAAACATTAAGAGTAAATTTAAGAACCTAAATATCAATAGCAAAACACATTAAAAGTGAAGAGGGATATTATGTGAAAGTAATATCAATAGCAAAAACACATTAAAAGCCACGAGGGATATTATGTGAAAGTATTTTGTTACCCAAAAAAATTTACTATATATACCACTCCCATTAGAAAGCCTTGGCCATTCTTTAGAGCTTCCATCAACATTGATTTTAATCCATGGGAAAAGCAACTTAGCTCAACATATTATGTGATAGTAAATTATTTATTCCTTTCTTCAAAGACATTTTGAATTGAAAGTGATCCCATCTCCAATAGTTAATCTTAAGGACTAAATAAAAAACTAGATATATAGCACCATTGGTTTTTTATAATAACTTTCACAATCCGTGTGCCTTATACAAACCCTAAAACCCTAAAAAGGATCACACTATGCTAGGGTTTATGTGCACTTGGTAGAGACGACTACACAAAGAGATAAGCTTGAAGACATAGATATATACATTGGTTTCTTACTCTATTATTTCTCACCTTCAATTATCCATAGTAACATATAGAGAGAGAGAGAGAGAGAGAGAGAGAGAGAGAGAATTATGAAACACTCAAGCATGCCTCAAATTTTTTTGACTGGAATTTAGAAAGAAGGATTGAAGTTTTGAAATCAAGTTTGGACATTTTTTGTTACACTTCTCCTTTAAATAAGGGTATGATATAGATAAGTTTTGCACACTTTTTTGTGATAAAAAATTAAGTGTTAAAATATTAATTTACTATATGTGGAAATTAATCATAGGACGTTGACAATAACTTCCAAGATCCTTATCAACTAAGCTAGCTGGCACCATTTGCACTTCTTTGGGAGAAAAGCATTTACAACAACCCTAAGTAAGTACATCAGATCTATATATTGTATTTTCAATCTTAATTTACTTTTTTATGTTTCTAAATAACCACTTTGAGCTACTTATTTTACTAGTCTTTATACATTTATTGCACTGTTTGTTATCTCTACTTCAATTGTTGCTTGTGTAAATTATCATCTATTTTTATTTTTGCTACATTTTTATTCTTACATTAATTTCATCTATCATTTTTAATTCTTTATATTATTAAATTCTAATTTTTATAAGATATTGTAGTCTATGAGAAGATTATGAACAATTAAACTAAAACTTTCTTTTCATTTCTTATCATAAGACACTAATGATTGCTTTTCATTTTGAATTTTCAAGTTTAATCTTACCTTTTATATTTGAATTAATTTCTTTCTCTTTTTTTTGTCATTTGTTTGCTCTCCGATATCTTCCTACAGGCTCTTCCATTTTGCTTAGTATGTATTTAATGATAATTCCCACAGTGTGGCCATCCCTTTCAAAATTCATGATCTTCTCCCATCAAAGCATTAATTGAACTCTTACATGCCTTGAAGTATAACTCTTCTCCCATCAAAGCATTAATTTTTCATTTGATGATTATTAAAGCATTTATATATTCTAGCTAAGCATACCATAATATTTATATATTCCAACTTCTAATGAAAATTTTCCCATTATTTATATAGCACCTTATTATGTAAGAGTCTACCTATTTGATAAGGACATCTTATTCTCATTGTGTTCTTTATTTAACAACCATCAGCATAAGGATTCTTCTATTGATGTTGTCTCTAAGATTTTGATTACAAGAGTTTTAATGAAAATTAATATCACTTAAAATCGCTTGGATATTATTTGGATTAGATTTCATGCTAAAGATTATTAGTTAAAGGAGATATTTGAGTGAAAGCTGAGATTTTAATCTCATTACTTTTTGCTTTGGCATGAGATCCATTTTTGTAAAAAATGTGCCAAAACACCACAAATAACAAATTATTATTGATCTTAAGGAAGTCCAATATTCCAAATGGCTCGATTTCTCTCCTTAGTCATCAAAAAGCTTTTCAATTTCAAAATACATATCTATTTTTAAGGATTATCTTTTTTCTTCTTAAAATATTAAAATTGATGTTATTATTGATAATCTCACTCTGGAAGTTGCTCTCACATCTCTTCAACAACCTACTTGGCCAGAATTATGATCATTCTTATGATGGAAGATATGTTCTCCCACCTCCCTCTTCTCTTTAGTAAATCCATAATGATATTTCTATCACTCTTGTTACTTTAGTTGGTAGAGTATAAGAATGATTCAATTTCATGCATACCCAACCCTTCTTTATGTACACTTCAATATAAGTCAATTATCCACATTATTTTTTCCAACAATGCCTCATGAACAAAGGAAAACTTGTCAAATCAAATAAATTATATTTCCCTAATTAGGTTTCATCCTTGTGTTCATTATTGAACTTAAGTGCACAATTTTTTTAATAAAGAAATGTGATATTACTTTATGAGAAAACTTCTTATAGCACGCATACTTTACTAAGAAATAATTTGATCTTAATTTTAAAAAAACTTAAAATAAATCATTCATGGAATATTTCAAAAAACATTTTGGGATCCTTGTGTGTTGAAATCTTTATTTCATTAGATTTTAACTATTTACGTTATGCATTAAATGTAATAAAAGTTGATTTAACACTATAAATGGGGAAAATGTAACTTGTTTTAGAAATTATGAAAGAAATTCTATTATTTTAACTCCTATTAAACTTGTAGTAACCATATCCAAATATTTTTCATTGATCTTACCATGTTTTCCATTGAAACACATGCTAGGTATACATATATTCAAGATTATTCAAAACATATTTTGCAATTTCAATGAGGCCTAAATTAATATTAATTATGCATAACTTACATGAATTATAGGAACTAAGCAAAGGTTGTGTTCCACCCATGAAATACTTTACTTTGAAGAGGGAGCAAAAATCCATTCACCTAAACTACTATCAATAATTTCAAATTACAATGGCACTAGAAGATTTTCTTAAACTTTATTATGTTAAGATTGATATAGTGTATTAAAAGAATAGAATTTGGGAAAGCATGAAAATCTCTTCTTATGAATATCTTAATCTTCAATAATGAAAAATAAAAATATGAATTATACAATATTTTAGAAGAATAATTAGCCCTTCTCAAAAATAATGAAAGAAGAAGACTTGCTTCTAATAGTGAGGTAAGATAAACTATATGCTCTAAAATCAAATGTAAAGCTTCCAAATGTTCGTAATAGTATTCTTAAAAAAGTAAATTTATTTTGGGATCCCTTATTTCTTATCTAAATTGTCACATATGAATATATTTAATTTAAATATTAAAACTAATGCAAGATTTCAATATATTTTTTTCACGATGAACTCATTATCACATTTGTTGACAATGTTAACAAGTTGACTTAACTTTTTATAAGAAAATACAAGTCTATTATTTCGGTATCTAGACCTAACTTGAATGCCAATTTTTTGGTCTTGTATAAATCAGTTGGTACTTGATTATATGTCGTAATCTCTTTTAACAATCAAACAAATTGTTTAGGTATTCTTGAGGCTTATAAAATATTATTTCAGATTGAGTATTTATACTATAATAAATAGCTTAGAGTGATTAGTGCAACATTGCTATATTGATTGTTCAGTTTCATGTGATAAATTATAAAGTTATTGAGCCCCACTCTTGGGAGAATCTTTTGTGATTTCTCTAAAAGAACTTCAAATATTATTTTCATACCTTTTTGTTTGGTTTTGATTTGCACATAACTAGCTGAGTTAATAGTTAGCTCGTTGTCTCCATGTAATGTTTGAAATCAATAATCATGAGAAAGTTCTCTTGGGTATAATTCTATCCTGACTTCATCTAGTGATAAATTTATATAGTTTTTGTGTTTGAAATAAAACGTCCACAATTTCTTTCTAAAATAAAATCCCCTACTGACATGCGATGGAAATAGAAAAATTAAATATAATAACTTTAATGGGTTTAACTTGAAGTTAACCCATGCTCAATATGCCTATTATATAAGTGAAAATATTAAATTTGAATTTGACTAGATCCAGACCGAGCGAGTATAATCCATTTATTATATATTTCATGCAACTTTTTGAATCATTATGGCCTAATTAACCTGAACTTGAATAGTAGTTGGGCCAATTTTGGGCTATTTAGGCCAACTCAAATTTAACCCAAATAATGAACAAGTCTGAAACTCAAACTAAACACTTTAGAAATTGTATATATTTTTTTCAGAATTATAATTCAGAATATGTTTGTTTGCTTGAAAGAAGAGCAATTGTCAGTTTATTTTTAAATTAGCTTTTGCACATATATCTATCGTTTCATATTGCAGAACAAATTCTTTATATCATTAAGACTCATCTTCTTCTATGAGAGTATCGTAATCTTCAAATAATGAAAATTTTTTAAAAAATATTGATATGACACTGAAAATTCTACTATTAAGAATCTTAATGTCAAAAGTAAGTTGATACTAGAAACTAGTAGATAACTTAAAATATCATTGAAAACTTTGGGATATCAGTTAAATCCATAATTAGCTCTTAAACATAGAGTATTTATAGTCAAATCGAGCATCTTGACGAGCTGAATCTAACAAGCCCAAGATCTCATAATTCTGACTTCATTTGAGCATTCAAACACTTAAATCAAATGATCAAAGGAATCATTTTTATCATGAAGTGGAGTAGTTCGATTTTGCATGTATTTGACATATTCCAATCTATAAATAGCCACTCATTTCATATGAAGGGAGGCCAAGCAAGAGAGAGGAGAGCTCTAAAGCTTGAAAATCCTCCAAACACAATTATGCCACCACTCATTTGTCAACCATAGCCGTAATCAATCATTGCCGTTAATCTCCATCGGTCTCCATCATGACAACCTTTATCGAATTATTAATGTATCATCATCATTTGTACCACTAGCAATGTAAATAACGATTATATATTATTGTTGTTATTTTGGGATTCCTATTGTCAGCCCTTCTCATATACAATTAAGTAATCCCATTATCGGGAAAACTTATACTCCAAAATAAATATATAGTGAATGCTTTTTACTGGGCTAGGCTTCGTGGTTTTTTTCCCTCTTTTCAAGTTTTTTCACGTTAAAATTTTTGGAGTTTTCTTGTTCACTCTTTAAATACCTATGTGTGTGTTGGATTTTACAACAAGGATAAAGCGTAAACTTTTACTACCAGAACTAGTTAGACGCAATAAATATATAAATTATACAATATTTTAGAAGAATAATTAGCCCTTCTAAAAATAATGAAATAAGAAGACATGCTTCTCATAGTGAGGTAAGATAAACTATATGCTCTAAAATTTAAATGTAAAGCTTCCAAAATTTCGTATTACTATTCTTAAAAGTAAATTTATTTTGGAATCCCTTATTTTATCTAAATTGTCACATTTGAATATATTTAATTGATATATTAGAAGTAATGCAAGATTTCTATTTTTTCAGGACTCATTATCAAATTTGTTGTCAAAGTTAACAAGTTGACTTAACATTTTATAAGAAAATACAAGTCAATTATTTGTGTCTAGACCTAAATGCCAATTTTTATGTCTTGTATAAATCAGTGGATACGTGATTATATGTAGTATTAATCTCTTTTAATAATCAAATAAATTGTTAAGATATTCTTGAGGCTTATAAAAAATTATTTCAGTATTAAGTATTTATAATATAATAAATAGCTTAGAGTGATTATTGTAACATTGCTATATTGATTGTTCAGTTTCATGTGATAAATTATAAATTTATTGAGCGTCACCCTTGGGAGACTCTTTAAAGATTTCTCTAAAATAACTTCAAATATCATTTTCATACCTTTTGTTTTGTTTTCATTTGCTAGCACATATTAGTTGAGTTAATATTTCGTTGTCCCCATAATGCTCATTGTCTCCACATAATTAGTTGAGTTAATAGAATGACATTTTAAGCCATCATATGCATCCTTTTATGCATTTTTTTGATAATAACAAAGCTGAAGAAAATAGCTTGCAATTAATTCAAAAAATTAGATGTTGGAGTCAACTAAACAAAAACTTGTTTGAGCTTAAGCATTAAGGTAATTTAATTTGTTTCACCATATTCTACTAGAAATTTAAATTCATTTTATATTACTTTTCTTTTAAAGGAGGACATGTGCACTTTATCTTTTAAAAATTTAAGTGTCAAAATTCAAATTTAATAAATGTGAGACTTAATCACGGACCTTGACAACAACTTTCAAGGCCTTTACCAACTAAACTAGCTAACACAATTAACTCTTCTTCATGAGAGAAGTATTCTACATTAACATGAGTAAGTGCATCATTTTTTATACATTGCAAATCTTAATTTACCTTATTATTATTTTTTTCTGAATTTTCACTTTGAGCTACTAGTTTTTATTAGTAGTCTCAACGCAATAATTTTACTCGATCTCAAACTTTTGCTCCAATCGTTATATGTACAAACTATGCTCATAAAGGCCCGTTTATGGGCTAAGGCTATTTTTCATTTTGTTATTCTTGCTTTTGAATCACATCCATCATATTATATATATATACACAAACATTACAAGATACGATTGTATTTTAGTTATGTTCATGTGTTGTATTAAATTATTTTAGTAGTGGCATGGTATTATTCTATCAAATTCTTTATTTAAAAATATGAAATTTAATCATATGACTTACAAGATCTCTATCAACTAAAGCAGCTGACACCACTTACTCTTCTTCATGGGAAAGGTAATTTATACTAGCCCAACAAAGTGCATCAATTTTTAGATATTGTATTGCAAATCTTAATTTACCTTAGTCTCAACACACATTAATTTGACTAGATCTGACCTCTGCACCATTGTTACATATATATATATATATATATATATATATATATATATATATATATATATATATATATATATATATATATATATATATATATATATATATATATATAGTCTATTAAATTTATTAATTTCTTTCTTCTAATTTTTGCTCTCCATGTCGCTTTCCTCTAATGTTGCTTTCCACTGGGCCCACCCTTCGAGTTTGTGACCTTGCCTCTTGGTCGCCATGGAATAAGGCTTGGAAATAGTTGAACTTGTTGTGTTCTGCATGATATTACAGATTATAAGTATAACAAAGACTGGGGAGGAGACATAAATTCATGGTGGACTTCATCGAGGAGTTATATGAAGAATAGAGCAAAAGAGCATGAGCTTTTGTAAATATAATGTTAGTAAAATATTCAAAATTGTGAAGAAGTTGATGACCAGTAATCAAAAGTTCTCTTCCATTTCAAGATCTACTTACTACCACCTTTAGTGAATCTAGGGTTTTCCACACAAAGAACTTGATGAGTTCTCCTATGATTCTAATGAGCAAACAATTCTACTTAATGATTTATTATTATATTATTTTAAAGTCTTAAGGGAGGACATATTTGTGAAGGAATGTAATTATTTACTATTCCACAAATCCTAACCTATGTCTACTTGGAAAAATGATGTTGAGTGGCCTATAAATATATTACTATGAATAATGCATATGATACATAGCTTTTTCTCAGTACTATCTACATTTTATATTTACTATCTCCCTATCATGTTATACATAACACACACAGAATAACAGATATAATATATATATATATATATATATATATCTGTGTGTGTGTGTGTGTGTATCCTAATAAAAAAGTCTCTAGCTATTAATAAGATCAACCACGTCTAGTTACAGATGGATGATGTAACAAAACATTATTAATTAAAATTCATTTATGCCTATTACAATATCTTAATTTTCTTAGTGATGTCATAAGAGTTCTTTATCTTTGTGCTATGATTAAGAAAGTCATAAACCAAAAATTACTCCAAATCTAACGCCTATTTCATTACACATTCTTTTGATGTGAACTTAATAATGAATATTTTATTTAATTACTTCCCTTTTTAACTCAATACTTTCATCAGTAAAAATAAGGCATGTTTTATGCTCAATTTCTTTATTGCTCATTATTTAATCTTCTATTTTTTTTCCTTTTGTGTTCATTATATTAGTTTCATTTGTATTCCCTATATAAAGAACTTGCCTCAAGCCCTTATATGCCATGGAGTAGAACTCTTCCTCACCAAACTATTACTAGTTTATTTAATGATTATTGAATCATTTTATTTTTTAGCACAAAATATTCTGGCTAAAGAGAAAAGAATATGTGCCAAGCAATGCATAATATTATTAATATTAATATTATTATTACTTGGTTCAGAAAAATATAAAAAATGTGCCAAAGAAAGCACTTAACATAATTAACAAATTATTATTAATCCTAAAGAATTATATTCACATCAAATAAAAACATTACAATAAATCCAAATCAATACTGAGACTTCTCTGCCCCTTTTTCCATTGATTGCTAATTTGTCTCCTAGTATCATAAATGTAAAGCCCAATATTCAAAATGACTCAATGCCTCTACATAGTCTTCCAAAAATTCCTCAACAATTAAATGTGTATTTGTTTTCCTGGATAGACTCTCTTTTTCCATTGTCATCTCCAATAGTTTTGAAATAAGCTATTATTAATAAAGCTTCTTGTATTGAAAATCTCACTAGAAGTTGTTCTTACATCTCGTCAACAAACTAACTGCCATCACTTATGATCATTCTTAGGATGGAAGATGTTCTCCCGCCTCCCTAATCTCTTTAGTAAATTCATGATGATATTACCATCTCTCTTGTTACTTTTGCCAATAGAGTATAAAAGAGATTCAATTATAAGCATACCAAATCATGTTATTTCCTTAATTTTAAGCCATTGGCATGATACTTAGCATTTTATTCCATGAAAATGTTGATCAGTGAGTAAAGATGATGTTTATTTTTGTTATTAAGGGCATTAAGATATTAAAAAAGGTGCATTAATATGATATATAAACTTAAAATTGTCTAAAATATAGAATCAATTTTTAAGAATCATCATCATCATTATTATTAGCAATTTCCCACAAAATTTCAAGTCTTTTTTGCACATTTTAGGAATATTTAATTTTCAAATAATAAGATATAATTCATTTGACATGTATTAGTTATTCCTTCAAATTTTGGTGATCCTATAAAGTCATAATTGTTGCGTGCTAGAGAATTTTATTCCGGTAGATGCGAGATCTTCGTCGTAGCCCAAAAATTATCCAACACACAAGCAGGGGATATGAACACAGGGGTTATACGTGGAAAACCCGTTAAGGGAAAACCACGGGCCTTGCCGCCCAGAACTTTCACTATGTGTTCAAAAGATACAGGTCCTTGCTTCTCGTTAGTTGGAGAAGAAGGTGTTTCTGAGGAAACAATATTCCGAGTGTAGAAAATATCATCGGTCAACTCCAACCCAAGGGAGAAGTTTCCCAAAAGCGGCAGGAACTGATCTTCCGGGAGCAACCTCTTGATCTTCAGGAGAAAGGAGCGGCAACTGGTCTTTTCTAGTCCTCTGCGGGCGATCTCCTAAGGGCGAAGCTCGATCTTCGTGCACCACTTGGTGGCACCTGGTGATAGATCGGGCCAAGGTCGACCGGTGGTTCTGAGCTCTCGGTCTTCCAATCGATTCGGCCCCCTCTAAGGTGAGAATGAGGCTCTATAGATTTTGGGAGTGGTGCCTTGTAAATTCGGAAAACTCCAACCACTCCCATCGGACGCCCGGCATCCCTCGACGGTGTATTTTGATGATCCGGTGCCTTAATGATGTCTAATTGGGTGATCTTGGATTGTTGGATTCGCCTTTGACGAGCCGCCGACCATATAAATATGTCGCTTTGGTGACCATTTGGCAATCGGATCCATTTTCATGCCCCGATAGCTTGACCGAGTCGATTCTGAGCTCGGATCACTATGCTTGATGTTATGTTCCTCATCGAGACACGCTTGATAGTTTGCAAATCGGTGATTAGATCAAGCATTTCAAAATGCCTTGAGATGCTTGATCGATTAAATTTCGAGGATGTATCCCCTATTTTGGGTGACATTATCTCCATCCAAAATAT
The DNA here is from genome assembly GCA_021442155.1 of Cymbidium sinense. Taxonomy (NCBI): domain Eukaryota; kingdom Viridiplantae; phylum Streptophyta; class Magnoliopsida; order Asparagales; family Orchidaceae; genus Cymbidium; species Cymbidium sinense. Next base: position 47,384,571 of record CM038228.1, on the reverse strand, counting down.
ATGTCAAATACTTGAAAATAGCAAATTCTTCAATGAAATTTGAGAGTCCATCAACTGCGCATTTTGAGAGAACAAATCTTCATAGGAGTACAAGATTATAACCGGGAAGTAAGTAATAAATGCGTGTAGGTATGCACGGGTGTGAGATTTCGAGGTTACAGATCCATCCGGGTGCAACAGAGTCAGGAGATGGCGTATGGCTGGCCCACCGCGCATGCGCGCATACCATGAACACGAGGGCGTGTATGGGTCATGATCTGCGCGGTCGCGAATGCTGAGCGGGGTCTTATTGGCTGACTCTGCCGGGCTGGTCGCTCGCAGCGGTCAGCTGGCCTGAGTTCCGCGGGCCGGATGGATGAACGGCGGTTATGGCCCGCTGGTCGGCGGTTTCGACCGAGCTGGTCATGTCTGCTGCGGTTCGCCCGAGCGGCAGTGCGAACTGCGGATCGACAGATGTGGGCGGCATATGCATGGCTGGACAGCCATGCCACGTCCGAATGACGGTTTGAGGCTTTGAGCGGTTTTGGTTTACGCTTTTGCCCTGGGGGTCTATAAAACCCCAGGGCTAAGGGAGAAGGCACACCTTTCTCATCTCCTCTTCTCCTCTTGAGTGCATAGCCCTCCCCGGTGGGAGTTTGGGCACTCTTTTGGATCCACCTCCCCCAGCTGAGTGCATGCCTCCCATGGGAGTTTGGGCACTCTTCTTGGATCAACCTCTTCCCATCTCTGAGTGCATAGCCCTCCCCGGTGGGAGTTTGGGCACTCGATCAACCTCTTCCTCCTCATCTCCACCAAGCTGAGTGCATGCCTCCCCTGGGAGTTTGGGCACTCTTCTGATCAACCTCTACCACCTCATCTCCACCAGTGCATAGCCTCCCCCCCCGGTGGGAGGCACTCTTGGATCAACCCTACCACCTCATCTCCACCAAGCTAGAGTGCAGCCCTCCCCAGTGGGAGTTTGGGCACTCTTCTTGGATCAACCTCTACCACCTCATCTCCACCAACCTCCCTGGTGGGAGTTTGGGCACTCTTCTTGGAATAATTTTCATCTCTGTGCGAGTCTGTTTGTAGATGGGTGAGAATCTTTTGAAAGAGACACGTCCCACCCTTGTAACGACACGGGGAACCTTCTAAAATGGGAGGACCAAGATTCGTGGGAGTCGCTGATCACGGGAGACACATTGATCGTTTCGGAAAAATATTATTTTCAATGATTTGGTTCTTAAGTGTCCAAGAACCGATAGAGCTCTCTCACGGGTATTTCACCACTTAGATGAGTTTGGGCACGGATTGCGGTTTCCCCATCCCGAGATGATCATTTTGTCGATGGTTTGCATTTCCCGCTGAGCGTGGCAATGACGATCGTGATGGGACTTATAGTCTTTTCGTGAGCGACCTTGACTATCGCGACGGATGTGTTTACTGATGCATGGTCGACACCGAGTCGCTACTTGACCTCCTGGACGAAGGATTCTCCCAAGAATTGGGCAAGCGATTCTTTTGTGAAGAATGACTGGGTCTTCGAGAAATGGGGAAAGCAGAGATTTACCCATTCCCTACAAGTTGGTGATGAAGATATCAACGGAAATTCCAGAATATTGAAGATCTTCGATTTGAGATTTGATATATCGATAGATTTGTGCGGGAGGAATCTTTGTTCGAGGCGGGGCTTTCTATTCATCCCGGGCGGTCTTATGCAATTGCGTTGAGAAAGCCCAACAAAGAAGTTTCCATGATCTCCAAGCCCTCGCTTCTTTCCCAAAGGACCCGCCTCCACAGAGAAGAGGAAAAGGAGCGAAGAGGTGATGGTGATATCGATACGAATCGCCAGTAGTCGCCCCAAGGATCTTCATTCCTGAGGACGTGTTGAATCATTCTGCGGTCGCCGCATGTCAAGAACCGGTAACAATCCTTCTTATGCTCATCATCTTTTATTTCCCATTTCCGGTGTTTAACTTAATTTTTCTTATTTGATATCGAAGAAGCAAGAACTTGACTTCAAAATGAACATTGTGTCAATGACCGGAATTGAGTTCGTGAAGGTCAAGTTTCTCCATGGTGAATATAAGAAGCGTATGTGGAGAAAGTAAAAGAGATGTCCGTGTTGGAGAATCAACTTGATGAGAGACCGAGCTTCTCTTTTTGAGCGACTCGGATGAATTAGTGGAGGCTAGAAAGAGGTTGCTAAAGGATCCAAGATCTTTTCGAGAAGGTTTCGTGTCTTGAGGCAAAGAACGAGTTACGCTTTTCGAGAAAGAGGCGCCTTATCTGCAGAAGGAGCGATCACAGCGTGGAGGACTTCAAGAACTCGACCTTCAAGAGTATCATCAGATCACGTCAGGAGGCCGAGACCACGCAGGTATGATGTAGAGGTGAAGGCTTTGAGCGCGGTGTGTTGATGAAGGCTTCATCCGAGGTTTCTTGAAGGGGACACGCTTGACGCAAGCTGGAGTGTGTTGAGGTCCTTTCTCCCAGAGCTTCCCACTTCTAGCTCAAGGATGACGGATAGTTCTTCATCATCTACCGATGAGACCATCAAGACCGTGTAGTTGTAGTTCCTTTATGTTGCAAGCTAGTGTTGTATATTATTTACGGATTGTACTTGTATGTTCTCAGAAGTATTAATAATCCACAAAAATTGTTTGTGAATATTCGGAGTTGTGTGTCAAAGCCGCATCGATGATAAAGATTCAAGAAGAGATCATCGAATCCCTTTAGTAATTCGATCTATTCTAAGATCATTACCGAGCGTGATGACAAACTTGCACGGAATATATTTATGAGGTTCTGAACCTCTCGATATATCCTAGGTTGTGTATCGGAGCGTTATGATCTGTTATGGAGAAAGTTGTAGGCTATGAGGATTGCCAACTTATCCAAGGTTGTTTATCGAGCGTTACTATGTTAACAGTATAGGAAGATCTCAATTGAATCCCGAGATTTTGACCTATCCGAGGTTGTTTGTCGTCAGATGACGATCATGGAAGAGGTCGGGAAGTCCACTAGATTCTCGATCTATCCCAGGTTGTGTATCTGTTTACCACGATGATGTTAACTGTTATGGAGAAAGTTGTGCGATATAGAGGATTGCCAACTTATCCAAGGTTGTTTATCGATACTTTAATGTTAACGCAGATAGAAGATCTCGAATTGAATCTCGAGGATTTTGACCTATCCGGGTTGTGTATCGCTTACCGATGATGTTAACTTATGGAGAAAGTTGTGCGATAGAGGATTGCCAACTTATCCAAGGTTGTTTATCGAGCTACTCGACGATGTTAACTCAGATAGGAAGATCAATTCCCTGGGATCGATCTTACTCGAATGAGATACAACAATAGTTGCATCTCTGAGTGGTGTTTTAAAATGCAAGCATAAGCAAGAAAAGTCACAATAAGTATGAGAACTTTAACATAGATAAAACATAAATCCAAACAACTTGATGCCAAGGTTGGACAATATGACAAATAGAGTATCGATAAATGTTTAATTCGATAACAACAATTGTAATACAAACATACACGATGATAATGTTTTCCGCATAGAATAAATAAAAAAGTCGATACGCCACCGGTAGTACGGAGGTTTGTAGCATTCCGTGCACGGGGAGAGTCTTCCCCATACTATCCTTAAGCTTGAACGCGCGCTTGATTTTAGACACCACCACATACGCCTTCCCAACCGGTGAGAGTTTGTTGTTGTGGGCCTTTTCTCCGAGAGACTGAGACGAGGTCCCCAACAGATATTGGTCGTGGCTTTACCCTTCGGTTGAAACCTCGAGCAATCCTTTCCTGATAGGAAGCCATTCGGAGTGCTGACATGTCGCGGGTCTCTTGCAGGAGATCCAGATGGAATCGAAGCTTATCGTCGTTGCTGTCGGCATTAAAGTTATGGGTTCTAGGCTCGGGACCCCATGTCGACCGGAATAATGCCGCCCAAACACGATTGCGCTTCTCCAGGGGTCCTGAAGGCGGTAAGCCCAAAGAACATTGGATAGTTCTTCCATTGCCCCTCGTGGTTCACCGTGTCTTATTTCTTAGTATTGTCCTATTGGTGACTTCCGCCCATTTGCCCTGGATGGATACGGATTAACTGGATATGCGCCTCGGCGAAAAGATGTGAATGTCTTTCCGTGAACTGCCCCATTATCGGTGATGATTTTTGCTGGAATGCCGAAGCAACAAATAATATTTTTCCAGACAAATTGCTTGGCATTTGTTTCGGTGATTTTGGCCAACGGTTCAGCTTCCACCCACTTCGTGAAGTAATCAACGGCCAAGATTATGAATTTTCGTTGCCCAGTGGCAATGGGAAAGGGTCCCATTATATCGATCCCCCATTGAGCAAAGGGCCACGGCCTGGATTGTGGTGAGTTCTTGATGGTGTATGAGTGAGATTGGAATGTAACCGACACTTGTTACACTTCTTTACAAACTCCAATGCGCCCTTCTTCATTGTAGGCCAAGAAAACCTTGCCTCATGATTTTGAGGGCAGGGCTTTTCCTCCCAAATGTTCACCATAAATTCTGAATGAACCTCTCGCATTGCATAGTCAAGGTGGTAGACACTTTAAATAGGGCCTAAGAAGGACCGCCAGAAGTTCATCACCGATTATGGTGAAGTTCAAGGCCTGAGACGGATAGCATCAGTGGGGTCTGTTGGCAAGGCCCCGCTTTGAAGAAAGGACATGATCGGGTCAATCCATGAAGATTCTTTTGGGTCCTCCAGAGATTGTATCACCCAAGGGCCTTGAATCGGGAAAGTGGATGTCCTCTATGTATTTTCTCTTGAAAAGATCTCTGTCGTTGTTGTGGCTAACTTGGAGAGGGCATCCGCCGCTGCTTCGCTCCCTTAGAATATGAGTTATCCGATGGGTCTCGATGCAAGAAGTGACTTTGCCAAAAGACTGATCGAGCAAGTCGCGGATGATGGGTATCAAAGTCTCCTTCAACTTGGAGGCCACAAGTCGTGAGTCTGTAGATGGCTAAGTTCTCGGACCTCACAATGGCGAGCCTTAGTCCTGCTACGAGGGCCTCGTACTCAGCGACATTATTGGTGGCCGGGAACTTTAGTCAAAGCCCGTACTCTAAAGTTATTTTACTTGGGAGATAAGCAAAATTCTCGCTCCGCACCGGTACTAAGCTCCATCAACATACAATGTCCATTGATTTGTCATGGAGTGATGAATGATCTGCTCGGTGGTGATGGGATGGTACATTCTACAACGGTCACGAGCACTTGTGACTTTATATCGACGGAAGAAAATGGATGTCAAACTCTCCAAGCTCGACCGACCACTTCATCAACCTTCCGGATACATCGCTTTGCGAATAGTTCTTAATGGAAGATGAGTGTAGACGTTGATGGTGTGGCCGAAAGTACGGTCATAATTCGCGCGTAATGCACCAGGGCCAACGCCGCCTTATCCGCTAATGGATAGCGCCCTTCAGATCGAAAGAATTTTGCTGACATAATAAATGGGTCGTTGTAATGAATTCTCCTCGCATATCGGCACGGAGCTTACGGCATGAGAAGAAACAGCAAGATAGATGTACGCCTTCTCCTTGGATAGGCTTTGATAATAGAGGGCTAAATAGACTCAAGTTGCTCAAAAGCAGTCTGACATTCATCTGTCCACTGGAATCCATTTCCTCGTGCACCCTTAAGATTTTGAAGAATGGTTGATACTTATCTCCGAAGGGCCAAGAATCGTGATAAAGCCGCAATCCTTCCGCCAAACGTTGGACTTCCTTGATCGTTCTTGAGGTGACATGTCCTTGAGTGCTTTTATCTTCGGGTTGGCCTCATCCCGCGGCCGAGTGACCATGAAGCCTAGGAATTTCGGAAACTCCAAAATGCACTTGCTTGGGTTGAGCCACATCTTGTAGTGTCGAAGAATGTCAAAGCAACATGCATTATGTGATATTTCCAAGCTCTTCACCATATCATCAACATACACCTCCATATTGTGCCCTATAAGATCCTTGAAGATCTTATTCATAAGGCGATATGTTGCTCGATTTTTAGTCCGAATGGCATGACGATAGCGATAGTCCCTTATCTTTGGAAGGATGTTGCTTCCTCATCTATTTTGTTCATCCCGATTTGATTGTATAATAGGCATCCATGAAGCTCCATCGATGTCGATGTCGCATCAACTAGTTGGTCGACACGAAGGGGAAGCTATCTTTTGGGCATGCACGACATTAAGGTCGGTAGTCGATGCACATTCTCCGAACCGCTCTTCTTGACTAACACTACGTTAGCCAACTGTGGGGTAGTAGACTTCGAATGAATTTGACTTCCGAAGTTTGGTGATTTCTTGTTCTATGACCGCAATCGCTCAAGGTTCTTTTCTTCAGTATCACCGCTTGTAGGTTGAGTCAACTTTGAGGAGTGCGTAATGACTTCGTCGCCCGAATATCGAGCGCCCAGAAAGATATCTTGATTTTATGCGAAAATCTACGATTCGACATCGAGACAAAGAACGATCCCACCTTCACCTTCGATGGATCAACTTCTGAGATAGGAAGACAAATTACATCTTCAACTGGAGAAGCCCTTCCAGAGGCATCCTCATCTCGTAGGTCAAAGTTCTCGATGTTGAGGGTTATGACATAAATGGTCGGGTTTGCTTGATATAGACGCTTGTTATCCGTTGATTCCCACTTACCACGCCGATGCCGGTGTCAATTTCAGAGGTGAGGCAATGTGATGTGATTGCCGAATATAGACCGGAGAGGTCTCCCAAATATTGCATTGCACGCGACTCGACTTGACTACAATAAATGTGGGGGTTGCGGTCGGGAAATTCTCCAAGAGTTACGGAAGACCGACGTCCCTTCCACTAATACTGGCCGATTATCAAATCCATACGTGGACCGCCGGGTTGAAGCTTCTCTTTCTATACCCATGCAGGAAAGTGGAGTAAAAGAACATCAACCAACTCCCATTGTCGATCAATATCCTTTAATATTGAAGCACGGATCACCACCTCTGACCGATGACAAGGGGATCTTGATGTGGGATGCGCCCTCTAGATCTAAATCATCAAAGGTGATAGAATGGTCAACCAGACTTCTGCTCGCTCGAAGGGCAATGAATATTTGGCTGATAACACCGCCCTCCCGCAATTATTTCTATCTCTCACCATGGTTCCTCGAGCTGGTTGCCCCCAAAGATTTGCGGATGGTTGGTTGTATAAAATGGCCTAGATACCCCGACGTATTAGTCTTTCAATCTCCTCCTTCGCTTGGTGGCACTCTTGCAGGTGCCTCTACCGTGAAAGTGGCGAATTTCTCTTGATTTCCACCTGTGCTTTAAAGGTGTCGACACTTGACGCCATCCTCTTCTAGCGAGGATGTTCGCGCATGACGTGTTGAGAGTCGTATATTTCCTCTCTGGTCGAGTCATCTGAGGTCGCTGCTGAGGAGGTTTTGGGGGGAGGTTGCTGCCTCTCTTCTTTTTCTGAGATGTTTGAACATCATCTTTGGGAACCTTCTTCGCTTGGTGGTTCAAAAGGTCGATGAGCACTGATAGCTTCGTCAACGGAGATTTGTGCCTCTATTCGGTGGACCAGTCGATAGGAATGGACCTCCGCATTAATGATGAATAGAAGTATCCCCCGGAGTCCTCAGAAGCACGCCTCAAAAGTTCAGACCGTCTGCCGTGAGGAGAACCTGGAAGTATTCTTTGAGGGACTCTCCATCGCTCGGCGGATTAGGAGATGTGATGAATCCCTGATGATTTTCTTGTTTGCCAAGAACTGCTCTACAAAAAAATCGCGAGCTCCAAATGATCGGACGGACCCTTAGCGAGTGAGTAGAACCACGAGCCGCCCTTGAGAGTCGGAATACCAGACAAAGACGAGTCATTTGCACACCGAATGTGCATGATCGTTCAAAGTGATCGATATGCTCGACGATCGGCCATCGTAGTGGTCCATGCGGAAGCTTGAATCTCATTATTACAGATGATCTCGCCGAAGGGACGAAGTTTTGGAAGAGGCGGCGGAGAATGGATCATTCTGACATTGGGAACTCTTCCGCACTCCGCCGTAGTTCATCGCAGATAAGGTGTGCGGAGTTTCACCGAGCACTACCGAGCCATTCGGGTGAGTAGAACGGTATCCGGTTCGATCCGGATGTGGTGCTAAGGGGTTCTCTACTTGTTGATCCGGCATTCCTGCAATCATTCTCGTGAAGAAAATATGGATTATCGAGGTGCGGAACCTGTGGCTCTTCCAGCGTGTTGAACGCTTTGCGCCCCTCGTAGAGTCAAGAATTTCTCGGGAATCCTCCATTTGAACGTGATCTTCCAAAGAGGGGCCACTCTACACCGGGACATAAGTCTGTATGTAGAGAAGTGTTGGAGACTTGGCGCCCTTGATCGAGAATGAGGAGCTTGGAGCGCAAACCCCGCTTACCAACCATAGTGGAGATATAGCAATGGGGAACCGTTGTTCCATGACGGCGCCAAAGCATGCGTAGAGAATTTTATTTAGAGATCTTCAGTATCGAAATTCGAGGATGTATCAATAATAATGAGCTATTTCTCTTGAGCAGAACCCCAAACTTATAGAAGACAATAATAATATAAAATGAACATTTAAAGAATCACCATCATTATGTTATAAGTGTCCTTCAAAAAAGGCCTATGAAAAATAAAACTAATGTAAGTGAATACGTATGGGCTAGGTATCAAATGTTTTCTTTGGTGATATTATGAAGAAGCACTTGATGTAGACTTATAAGCTTTACTACTCTACCCTCTTTTTAAACTAGATGAACTAATATATGATTTATTTTATAATCCAAATAGAACTTTAAGACCAATGTTGATTTCTAGAATTTGATGTTGAGGCTAAAAGTTGACTTTTACGGAATAGAAAAAGTCGCTAAAAACTACCATCAAGAAATTCAAATTACAACGGTACTAGAAGATATTCTTAATCTTTACATTTGTTGACCTCATTTTTGGAAGAGGTCATTTTAGCAATGAGAAGATCTCAAGTTCAAATAGAGATTTCCTAATTCAATGTCCAAGTCATTGTACTTAGTAACTTAGGAAATGCATTTTTGAACTAAATCCAATTTACTTGGTTTGATAGAAAATCAAGTCAAATATCCAGCATAAATTAAATCAAGTAAATCAATGAAAATAAAATGGAAGTTCAAAGTCAAATCTAAAGTCAACTCTAGTCAACCTAGTATTGACTTAAGTGGGCCCACCTGGTCAAAAAGTCAACTCACTAAAATTTGACCAAAATAAATCATCAAAAATATTTTTAAAAAATTCAAATAAACATGTTTGATCACAATGATAAAGAAATTTGAGTCCATTGAGGCCTAGATTAGGTAAGATAAATTCTTTAAATCAAAATGACCTAAATAGGCTACTTTGAACTCAAACCTAAGGAAAATTCAAATCACTTTCAACCAATGTAATTCACATTCAATTAAAAAAATGAAATGGGAAATGTAATTCACCATTAAATCAATTAACAAATCAGCAAATAAAATAAAAAAATAAAATAAAAGAAATGAAGAAAAGAGGGAAGAAATTGAATTTCCCTCTTCCCACAACAAGCCAAACTCCATCCCTTAACAAAGGTAGCCGCCTTCAAGTGAAGGCAATGAAGGCAATTAGCAATCAAGAAAGAAAAAACAACCAAGGAGGAGAGAAAGTAAGAGGGAAAAGAGAAAAATAGGAAGATAGATCTCTCGACCATATGGAAATACTAGAACGGAGACTTCCCCATGGAGGATTGAGCACAAACACACCTTCACACATTAAAATAGAAGCTAAATGAAAGCTCCCCTCCTCCCCAAGTGTCCTTAACTACTACAAACCATCAAAGCCAAAAAAATCACTCAAGGGTTGGTCTAACCGTAAGGAATTAATTCCTTTGGCAAGAAAGCTAGGTTCAAGCATTTGAAGCTCTATGATCAATTGTAAATCCAATCATCTAACGAATCGAGGTATGTCATTATTGACCTCAAGCTTTTCCATAAAGAGTTCAATTTTGATCATTTTCATAGGAAACGTGGTCTTCAAGCTGATCCAACCATATAGAATCATAGGATTTCTTTCCACGATCGTGTAACACTTAAAATCTTGTAATTTCATTACCTATATCAAAAAATATTAGCAAAATACTATCAATGGTCCTTGGTTCCTGCAAGAATTGAAGGAGATGATCTCTGCACCATTTAATCCATGTATTTGGATTGGATGGCCTAGATCTAGGCAGACCGCAGGATCAATTTCACCCTGTAAGAACTGCGGGATCAATCTGACAAGTAGTATCTTGCATTTTGAACTACCCACACGCATGGCACCAATGACCAACCACGAACGCATGCTCGTACGCGCACGGATCTGCGTGGGACCCCCACTTAAAACCGTTAAATAATGGTTTAATTAATTTAAAAAATGTTGAAAGCTTCTAAAAACCATATAAAATCAAATTAAGATTAGACAATTATAAATAAAAGCTCTATGGATTCCTCTTGATGAGAGGAATCCATAGAAATTAAAATCCCCAATTTTTATTGGGTAATTTTCTCTTAATGTTGAATAAACTTTCTTAAGTAAATATAAGTCTAGCTTGCTAATGAGTTACAAAATTTTGACTTGGGTTGAGCTTCAAGATGTGAAGACAATCTGGAAACTAATTTTTTGCCAAGAATTTGATTGATTTAGACATCTATTTTTTTCATAAGCAAAGTACATATGCAATTCTATATGATTGCTTTTTTACACAGTTGAGTTTTTGCACTTTAAATATGCCAAGTATTTATTGTGCAGTTCTAGTGTTAAGCTTATGAAAAATAACTTTCAAACAAGCTAGAAATGAGCAAGCACAACCTTCTGTATTAATTCAAATTTAATAAAGGTAGGTGAAAACTAGGGAATAAGGAACCTTAAATTAAGAAAAATCATTCAAGTCTGAAGTTAGGACTTAGGGATTTCATGCTAGAAAAGAATACGAAGTCAAGTAAAACTCTTATGCTGACCAATTAGTTCAAAACAACCAATAATCTCTCTAAAGGTATATATGTGAATTCATTAAATTTAAAATTCACAATTGACTTATAATTTCTCTAAGAGTGTAAAACCACTAAAATTTTGTTACTTAAATTACACATAAAGCATCTATTAATTTCAATTCAAATGTTATAAAACTTCTACTAGCACAAAGATTAAGAGTAAATTTAAGAACCTAAATATCAGTAGCGAAAACACAGTAAAAGTGAATAGGGATATTATGTAAAAGTAATATCAGTAGCAAAAACACATTAAAATCCAGGAGGGATATTATGTGAAAGTATTGTGTTACCCAAAAAAATCACTTTATATACCACTCCCATTGGAAAGAGTTAGCCAACCTTTAGAGCTTCCATCAACATTGATTTTAATCCATGGTAAAAGCAACTTAGCTCAAAATATTATGTGATAGCAAATTTTTTATTCATTTCTTCAAAGACATTTTGAATTGAAAGGGATCCCATCTCCAATAGTTAATCTTTAGGACTAAATCAAAAAACCCTAGATATATAGCACCATTGGTTTTTTATAATATCATTTACAATCTGTGTGCCTTATACAAACCCTAAAACCTTAAAAAGGATCACACTATGCTAGGGTTTATATGCTCCCATGCTGAGTTGGTCGACGGACGCCCACTATATAAAGAGATAAGCTTGAAGAAATAGATATACAGCACCATTGGTTTTTTTTTTTTTTTTTGAGTGCTTCTTACTCTATATAAGCTCTATCTTCAGCCTTCAATTTTCCATAGTAACATATAGAGTGGAGAGAGAGAGAGAGAGAGAGAGAGAGAGAGAGAGAGAGAGAGAGAGAGAGAGAGAGAGACCAAGAAATTGGCTTATGAAACACTCAAGCATGCCTCAAATTTTTTTTGAACTGAAATTTGGAAAGAAGGATTGAAGTTTTGAAATCAAGTTTGGACAAATTTTTGTTACACTTCTCCTTTAAATAAGGGTATGATATAGATAAGTTTTGCACTCTTTTTTTGTGATAAAAAAAATTAAGTGTTAAAATATTAATTTACTATATGTAGAAATTAATCGTAGGACGTTGACAATAACTTCCAAGATCCTTATCAAGTAAGCTGGCTAGCACCATTTGCTCTTTTTTGGGAGAAAAGCATTTACATCAACCCTAAGTAGGCACATCGGATCTATATGTTATATTGTCAATCTTAATTTACTTTTTTATGTTTCTAAATAACCACTTTGAGCTACTTATTTTACTAGTCTTTATACATTAATTTCACTATTTGGAATCTCTACTTCAATTGTTGCTTGTGTATATTATAATCTATTTTTTATTTTTGCTTCATTTTCATTTTATTATTCTTGCTTTCGAATTACATCTATCCTTCTTTATATATAAATTTTTTTAAATTCTTTTATTATTAAATTCTAATTTTTATAACATATTGTAGTCCTATGAGAAGATTAGGAACAATTAAACTAAAACTTTCTTTTCATTTCTTATCATAAGACACTAATGATTGCTTTTTATTTAGAATTTTCAAGTTTAATCTTACCTTTTATATTTTAATTAATTTCTTTCTCTTTTTTTGTCATTTGTTTGCTCTCCCATATCTTCTTAGAGGCTCTTCCATTTGCTTAGTATGTATTTAATGATAATTCCCACAATGTAGCCATCCCTTTCAAAATTTGTGATCTTCTCCTCTTGCTCACCGTGGAAGAAAGAATGCTTTTATGGTTTGAAATTAATTGAACTCTTATAAGCCTTGAAGTATAACTCTTCTCCCATCAAAGCATTAATTGTTGATTTGATGATTATTAAAGCATTTATATATTCTAGCTAAGCATACTATAATATTTATATAATCCAACTTCTAATGAAAATTTTCCTATTATTTAGATAGCATCTCCTTATTTAAGAGTCTACCTATTTGATAAGGCCATCTTATTGTCATTGTGTTCTATATTTAGCAACCATCAGCATAAGGATTCTTCTATTGATGTGCTAAAGATTGGATTTCATGCTAAAGATTATTAGAAAAAGGTGATATTTGAGTTGAAGCTGAGCTTTTGATCTCATAACATTTTGCTTGGGCAATAGATCCATTTTTGTAAAAAATGTGCTAAGGGAAGCACTTAACATCAATAACAAATTATTATTGATCCTAAGGAAGTCCAATATTCAAAATGGTTGGATGTCTCTCCTTAGTCATCAAAAAGCTTTCAAATTTCAAAATACATATCTATTTTAAGGGTTATCTTTTTTTAGCCTAATAAAATTAAAATTGATAATATTGTTGATAATCTCACTCTAGAAGTTGCTCTCACATCTCTTCAACAACTACCTTGGTCTCAATTATGATCATTCTTATGATGGAAGATATGTTCTCCCACCTCCCTCTTCTCCTTAGTAAATCCATAATGATATTTCTATCACACTTGTTACTTTAGTTGGTAGAGTATAAGAATGATTCAATTTCATACATACCCAACCCTTCTTTATGTACACTTTAATATAAGTCAATTATCCAAATTATTTTTTCCAACAGTGCCTCATGAACAAAGGAAAACTTGTCAAATAAAATAAATTATATTTCCCTTATTATGTTTCATCCTTGTGTTCATTATTACACTTGAGTGCACAATTTTTTTAATAAAGATATGTGATATTGCTTTATGAGAAAACTTGTTAGAGAACACATACTTTACTATGAAATAATTTGATCTTAATTTTAAAAATATATATATAATCAATAAAACTTAAAATAAATCATTCATGGAATATTTTCCTAAAAAAGTTTTGGGATCCTTGTGTGTTGAAATCTTTATTTCATTAGATTTTAAATATTTACCAGTTATGCATTAAATATAATAAAATGTGATTTAACACTATAAATGGGAAAAATTTAACTTGTTTTAGGAATTATGTAAGAAAATATATTATTTTAACTCCTGTTAAACTTGTAGTAACCATATCCAAAAAATTTTCATTGATCTTACCATGTTTTCCATAGAAACACATGCTAGATATACATATATCCAAGATTATTCAAAACATATTTTGTAGTTTCAATGAGGCCTAAATTCATAGCAATATTAACCATGCATAACTTACATGAATTATAGGGTGCTAAGCAATGGTTGTGTTCCACCCATGATATACTTTACTTTGAAGAGGGAGCAAAAATACATTCAAACCTAAACTACCATCAATAATTTCAAATTACAATGGCACTAGAAGATATTCTTAAAGTTTATTATTTGAAGATTGATATAGTGTATTAAAAAGAATAGAAGTTGGGAAAGCATGAAAAACTCTTCTTCTATGAGAATATCTTAATCTTCAATAATGAAAAAAATAAAAAATATGAATTATACAATAATTTTAGAAGAATAATTAGCCCTTCTCCAAAATAATGAAATAAGAAGACATGCTTCTAATAGTGAGGTAAGATAAACCATATGCTCCATAATCAAATGTAAAGCTTCCAAATGTTTGCATTAGTATTCTTAAAAAGTAAATTTATTTTGGGATCCCTTATTTCTTATTTAAATAGTCATATATGAATATATTTAATTTAAATATTAAAAGTAATACAAGATTTCTATATATTTTTTTCACGATGAACTCATTATCACGTTTGTTGACAATGTTAACAAGTTGGCTTAACTTTTTATAAGAAAATATAAGTCTATTATTTCAGTATCTTGACCTAACTTGAATGCCAATTTTTTGGTCAGGTATAAATCAGTAGGTACTTGATTATATGTCATATTAATCTCTTTTAACAATCAAACAAATTGTTTAGGTATTCTTAAGGCTTATAAAATATTATTTCAGTATTAAGTATTTATACTATAATAAATAGCTTAGAGTCATTAGAGTAACATTGCTATATTGATTGTTCAATTTCATGTGATAAATTATAAAGTTATTGAGCCCCACTCTTGGGAGACTCTTTAAAGATTTCTCTAAAAGAACTTCAAATATTATTTTCATACCTTTTTGTTTGGTTTTCATTTGCGGGCACATAACTAGCTGTGTTAATAGTTAGCTCGTTGTCTCCATGTAATGTTTGAAATCAATAATCATGCGAAAGTTGTCTTGGGTATAATTCTATCCTAACTTCATCTAGTGATAAATTTATATAGTTTTTGTGTTTGAAATAAAATGTCCACACTTTCTTTCTAAAATAAAAGCAGCCTACTGACATGCGATGGAAATAGAAAAATTATCTATAATAACTTTAATGGGTTTAACCTGAAGTTAACCCATGCTCAATATGCTTATTATATAAGTCAAAATATTAAATTCGAATCTGACTAGATCCAAACCCAGCAAGTCTAATCCGTTTATTACATATTTCATCAACTTTTTGATTCATTATGGCATAATTAACTTGAACTTAAATAGTAGTTGGGCCAATTTTAGGTTATTTAGGCCAACTCAAATTTAACCCAAATAATGAACAAGTCTGAAACTCGAACTAAACACTTTAGAAATTATATATATATTTTTCAGAATTTTATATGAGAATATGTTTGTTTGCTTGAAAGAAGAACAATTGTCAGTTTATTTTTAAATTAGATTTTGCACATATATCTACCGTTTTATATTGCAACACAAATTCTTTATATTACTAAGACCTCATCTTCTTCTATGAGAGTATCGTAATCTTCAAATAATGAAAAAATTAAAAATATATATAAATTATACAATATTATTAGAAGAATAATTATCCCTTCTCCAAGATAATGAAATAAGAAGACATGCTTCTAATAGTGAGGTAAGATAAACTATATGCTCTAAAATTTAAATGTAAAGCTTCCAAATCTTTGTATTACTATTATTTAAAAGTAAATTTATTTTGGAATCCCTTATTTCTTATCTAGATTGTCACATTTGAATATATTTAATTGATATATTAGAAGTAATGCAAGATTTCTATTTTTTTTTTTTGCGTGGGACTCATTATCAAATTTGTTGTCAAAGTTAACAAGTTGACTTAACTTTTTATAAGAAAATACATGTCAATTATTTGTGTGTCTAGACCTAAATGCCAATTTTTAGGACTTGTATAAATCAATGGGTACTTGATTATATGTCGTATTAATCTCTTTAATAATCAAATAAATTGTTTAGATATTCTTGAGGCCTATAAAAATTATTTCAGTATTAAGTATTTATAATATAATAAATAGCTTAGGGTGATTACTGTAATATTGCTATATTGATTGTTTAGTTTCATGTGATAAATTATAAATTTATTGAGCCTCACTCTTGGGAGACTCTTTAGAGATTTCTCTAAAATAACTTGAAATATCCTTTTCATACCTTTTTGTTTTGTTTTCATTTGCTAGCACATAATTAGTTGAGTTAATAGTCAGCTCATTGTCTCCACGTAATGTTCGAAATCAATAATCTTGCCCAAATTCTCTTGGGTATAATTCTATCCTGACTCCATCTAGTGTTAAATTTATATAGTTTTTGTGTTTGAAATAAAACATCCACACTTTCTTTCTAAATTATAAGCGCGCTACTAATATGCTATGGAAATAGAAAAACTAACTCTATTAACTTCAATGGGTTTGATGTGAAGTCGACCGAAGCACAATATGCTTTATTTAATTTGAATCTCACTAGATCCAAACCCAACGAGTCTAACTTGCTTATAATATTTATCATACAATTTTTTATTGAACAATTACGACCAAATTAACCTAATATGATTCATTTAACCTACTAGTGTAAATCATGAGACAAATGTCTGAACCTTGAATATCTTTTAAATGAAATTCATGCAATGAGTATGCATGCTTGCATGGAATAGCGAAATAATTTAATAGATGCTATTATTTTGCAATTGCTATAAAAAAAAATGGCATTTTAAGCCATCATATGCATCCTTTTAAGCG
The DNA here is from genome assembly GCA_021442155.1 of Cymbidium sinense. NCBI lineage: Eukaryota > Viridiplantae > Streptophyta > Magnoliopsida > Asparagales > Orchidaceae > Cymbidium > Cymbidium sinense. Next base: position 47,367,634 of record CM038228.1, on the reverse strand, counting down.
TTTTTTGATGGTAACAAAGCTGAAGAAAATAGCTCGCAATTAATTCAAGCAATTAGATGTTGGAGTCAACTAAATAAAAACTTGTTTGAGCTTAAGCATTAAGGTAATTAAATTTGTTTCACCATATTCCACATCCTACAAAGTTCAAATTCATTTTATATTAATTTTCTTATTTACATATTTTATTTTTTATTCAAATAGAAGCATTCAATTTTATCAGATATAAAATACAAAGTATTAATATATATTACTTTTCTTTTAAAGGAGGACGTGCACTTTAATTTTTTTAAAATTTAAGTGTCAAAATTCAAATTTAATAAATGTGAGACTTAATCATAGGACCTTGACAACAACTTCTAAGGCCTTCACCAACTAAGCTAGCTGACACCATTAACTCTTCTTCATGAGATAAGTATTTTACATTAACATGAGTAAGTGCATCAATTTTTATACATTGCAAATCTTAATTTACCTTATTATTTTTTTTTCTGAATTTTAACTTTGAGCTACTAATTTTTATTAGTAGTCTCAACACATTAATTTTACTCGATCTCTAACTTCTGCTCCAATCGTTATATCTACAAACTATGCTCATAAAGGCCCATTTAGGGACTAGGGCTAATTTTCATTTTGTTGTTCTTGCTTTTGAATCACATCCATCATATTATATACGTAGATATATATATATATATATATATATATATATATATATATATATATATATATATATATATATATATATATATATACATATATATATACACACACACACACACAAACATTGTAAGATATGATTGTATTTTAGTATGTTCATGTGTTGTAGTAAGAATTGATTGTATTTTAGTTATGTTAATGTGTTGTATTCAATTATTTCAGTAGTGGCATGGTATTATTCTATCATGATTTCTTTATTTAAAAATATGGAATTTAATCATATGACCTACAAGATCTCTATCAACTAAATCAGCTGACACCACTAACTCTTATTCATGGGAAAGGTAATTTACACTAGCCCAAGAAAGTGCATCAATTTTTAGATATTGTATTGCAAATCTTAATTTACCTTCGTCTCAACACATTCATTTTACTAAATTTCTAACCTCTCTGCACCCATTGTTATATATATATATATAAATTTTATTAATTTCTTTTCTTTTCTTCTAATTTTTTGCTCTCCCTTGTCTTTTCCTCTAATGATGCTTTCCACGGTGTGGCCCACCCTTTCAGAGTTTATGACCTCGCCTTCTTGGTCGCCATGGAATAAGGCTTGGAAATAGTTGAACTTGGCTTCCTGCATGATATTACGGATTATAAGTATAACAAAGACTGAGGCTGGGAGGAGGCATAAATTCATGGCGGACTTCATCGAGGAGTTATATGAAGAATAGAGTAAAAGAGCATGAGCTTTTGTAAGTATAATGTTAATCTGCTGAAAATATTCAAAATTATGAATAATAAGCTGAGTTAGACTTGTAATCAAAATTTCTATTCCATTTCAAGATCTACTTACTACCACGTTTAGTGAATCTAGGGCACAATTCTACTTAAAGATTTATTGTTATATTATTATAAAGTCTTAAGTGAGGACATATTTGTGAAGGAATGTAATTATTAACTATTCCACAAAATCCTTATCTATGTCAACTTGGAAAAATGAAGCTGAGTGGCCTATAAATATATTAGGGCATTCTAACTTGAAGATGTTTCAATCAGAAGATCAGCATGGTGATGGCCATCACATTCAGGTCCGTTATCCAAAACAAAAGCACTCTTGAAACTGGGCAACCATCCATGTGCACAGTGATGTAGAGGGGTTTGAGGTGCTTGGTCATTTTCTCACTTGCTTCTCAAACAAAATCTTGTTAGACTTTACGGGCTCAGCATCAGCTTATTGTGCTTACCGTTCCACATCTTCAGTCCTTGCCTGAAAGAGAAATGGCAACCCAAATAGAATATGGAAAAGAATAATGCATATGATACATAGCTTCTCATATATACATATATATATATATATATATATATATATATATATGTAAGATCCCTAACAAAAGCCTCTAGCTATTATAATAAGATCAACCATGTCTAGTTACAAATGGATGTTGTAACAAAACATAATTAGTTAAAATTCATTTATGCCTATTACAATATATTTAATTTTCTTAGTGCATAAGAGTTCTTTATCTTTGTGCTATGCTTAAGAAAGTCATAAAACAAAAAATAACTTCTAATTTAACATCTATTTAATTACACGCTTTTGATGTGGACTTAATAATAAATATTTTATTTAATTGCTTTCCTTTTAACTCAACACTTTCATCAAAAAATAAGGCATGTTCTATGCTCATTGCTCATTATTTAATCTTTTTTTTTTTTCCTTTTGTGTTCATTACATAAGTTTCATTTGTATTCCCTATGTAAAGAACTTGCCTCAAGCCCTTATATGCCCTGGAGTAGAACTCTTCCTCACCAAACTATTACTAGTTTATTTAATAATCATGAATCAATTTTTTTAGTACATAATATTTTGGCTGAAGAGAACAAAATATGTGCAAAGGAAGCCATAATATTATTTGTATTATTATTATTATTAATTCTTGCTTCAGAAAAATATAGGAAATGTGCCAAAGAAAGCACCTAACATAATTAACAAATTATTATTAATCCTAAAGAATTATCTTCCCATCAAATATAAACACTACAATAAATCCAAATCAATACTGAGACTTCTCTACCCCTTTTTCCATTGATTGCTAATTTGTCTCCTAGTATCATAAATGTAAAGCCCAATATTCAAAATGACTCAATGCCTGAGACTTCTCTACCCCTTTTTCCAAATCAATACTGAGACTTCTCTTCAAAAAATTCTTCAACAATTAAATGCACATTTGTTTTCATGGATAGTCTCTTTTTTTATTGTCATCTCCAATAGTTTTGAAATAACTGCTATTATTAATAAAGCTTCTTGCATTGAAAATCTCACTCTAGAAGTTGTTCATACATCTCTTCAACAAACTAACTTGCCATCACTTATTATCATTCTTAGGATGGAAGATGTTCTCCCGCTTCCCTCATCTCCTTAGTAAATTCATGATGCTATTACCATCTCTCTTGTTACTTTGGAAAATAGAGTATAAAAAAGATTCAATTATAAGCATACCAAATCATTGTTATGTACACTTTAATATAAGAAAATTTCCTTGATTATTTTTTCAACCATACAAACATGAAATCAAAGTTATCTAATCAACTAGATATCTTCGTTTTTTGTTAGTTTATTTATTTATTTTTCATCCTTGTGTTCATTATTTCTCTTAAGTGCACCATATTTCTTAATAAAGATATATGACATTACTTTATGAAAAAACTTATTGTAACAACAACACTTCAAATAAAAAGTAATGAGATACTAGTTTTAAATAAATATAAAGTCACTAAAACTAAAAAGAAGTCATTCATAAAAATATTTTCATGTACGAATGATGATTCAAAACACATTTGCAATTTATATAAATCAATGAGACCTAAATTCATAAAAATCTTAACCATGCATAACAAACATTAATGATATGGGGTTTAGGAAAGGGTTTTGTTCCACCCATGAAAAGTTTTTTCTTTAAATAGGGAGCAAAAGTTTTGTTTGTCCATTCATACCCCAAGCATAGAATGATTTCATGTATTTTGCACATTATACATCAAGATCTTTGATAAGACAAATTGTGGCATTTCTTATGGATGGTTGATCTTTTTGGTTCTTACAAACAAATGATAAACTACTTTTGTTATTTTCATATCCCACTCAGGTATTAAACTAAATCTAGTTAGGGAGCATTCCCAAAAATCATCTAACATCTATTCTAGTTTTAGTTTGACCATTTAGAAAATGATGGATAATTCATTATATTTTAAATTTTAATGACAATTTAATCATTTATCATGGAAAATATTACATTAAATATCTATTATAAAAATAGGATAATATAAGCATTAAATCGTTAAAACAATAAAACTATTATTAAATTTTTAATAGAACATATTGTCCCCTATTAGTTTATATAATAACTATTATATTCTTTAATGTATAATAGATATTTAATGTGATCTATATATATCATATATATATATATATATATTATTTCGATGAGAAATGATCCAATTATCAATAAAATGAAAAAAATATAGTGATTTCTCAATTATTTATAAATGTTTGTTGCCAAAATTTTTAATTTTATTAGTATTTTACTCAACGAATTATTATTACATTTCTCACTCCATATTAATCATGTTAGTTCCTTAATTTTAAGCTATTGGCATGATACTTAGCATTTTATTCCAGGAATATGTTGAACTGTGGTGAGTAAAGATGTTGGGTATTTTTTTTATTAGGAGCATTAAGATATTAAAAAAAGGTGCATTAATATGATATATAAACTTAAAATTGTCTAGAATATAGAATCAATGTTCAAGAATCATCATCATCATCATTATTAGCAATTTCCCACAAAATTTCAAGTTTTTTTTCTCATTTTAGGAATATTTATTTTTCAAATAATAAGATATAATTCATTTGATATGTAATAGTTATTCCTTCAAATTTTGGTGATCTTATAAAGTCATAATAATGAGCTATTTCTCTTGAGTAGAACCCTAAACTTATAGAAGACAATAATAATATAGAATGAACATTTAAAGAATCACCATCATTATGTTATAAGCATCCTTCAAAAAAGGCCTAATAAAAATAAAACTAATGTAGGTGAATACGTATAGGCAAGGTATCAGATGTTTTCTTTGGTGATATTATGAAGAAGTTGTTGATGTAGACTTATAAGCTTTACTACTCTACCCTTTTTTTAAACTAGATGAACTAATATATGATTTATTTTATAATCCAAATAGAACTTTATGACCAATGTTGAGGCTAAAAGTTGACTTTTACGAAAAAGAAAAAGTCGGTAAAAACTACCAACAAGAAATTCAAATTACAATGATACTAGAAGATATTTTTAATCTTCACATTTGTTGACCTCATTTTTGGAAGAGGTCATTTTAGCAATGACAAGATCTCAAGTTCAAATAGAGATTTCCTAATTCAATATCCAAGTCAGTATGCTTAGTAACTTAGGAAATGCATTTTTGAACCAAATCCAATCTACTTGGTTTGATACAAAATCAAGTCAAATATCCAACATAAATTAAATCAATGAAAATAAAATGGAAGCTAAAAGTCAAATCTAAAGTCAATTCTAGTCAACCTAGGATTGACTTAAGTGGGCCCACTTAGTCCAAAAGTAAACCCAAAAAATCAAGTAAACATGTTTGATCACAATGACAAAGAAATTTGAGTCCATTGAGGCCTAGATTATGTAAGAAGAATTCCTTAAATCAAAATGACATAAATAGGCTACATTGAACTCAAACCCAAGGAAAATTAAAATCACTTTCATCCAATGCAATTCACATTCAATTAAAAAAAAATGAAATGGGAAATACAATTCACCATTAAATCAATTAAGAAATCAGTAAATAAAATAAAAAAATGAAGAAAAGAGGGAAGAAGAGAAATTGAATTTCCCCTCTTCCCACAACAAGCCAAACTCCACCCCTTAACAAAGGTGGCTACCTTCAAGTGAAGACAATGAAGGCAATTAGCTATCAAGAAAGAAAAAACAACCAAGGAGGAAAGAAAGAAAGAGGGAAAAGAGAAAAAGAGGAAGATAGAGTTCTCGGCCATATGAAAAAACAAGAAGAGAGACTTCCCCATGGAGGATTGAGCACAAACACACCTTCACACATTAAAATCGTAGCTAAACGAAAGTTCCCCCTCCCCCCAAGTGTCTTTAACCACTACAAACCATCAAAGCCAAAAAAGCACTCAAGGGTTGGTCTAGGGAGCAATCCGTAAGGAATTAACCTAATTCCTTTGGCAAGCAAGCCATGTTTAAGCATTTGAAGCTCTAGGATCAATTACAAAGCCAATCGTCCAAAGAATCAAGGTATGCCATTGTTGACCTCAAGCTTTCTCTTAAAGAATTCGATTTTGATCAATTTTATAGGAAATGTGGTCTTCAAGTTAATCCAACCGTAAAATCATAGGATTTCTTTCCATGATTGTGTAGCACTTGAAATCGTGATTTTGTTACCTATATCAAAAGATATTAGCAAATTACTATCAGCCCTTCCACAAGAATTGAAGGAGATGATCTATGTGCCATCCAATCCGTGTATTTGGATTGGATGTCCCAAATCTAGGCAGACCGCGGGATCGATTTCACCCTATAGGAACCACGGGATTGATTTAGACTGTCTGATCAAAGATCGGACGGTCCATAAGCGATCCCACATTTAGAACTACATTGTCGCGCTAGGTGGCACCATGCGAACAAACCCATGCACGTCATGCAGGCGCATGCCATGCGGCACGCGGATTTTGCGTGGGACCCTCACTTAAAAAATCATTAAATAACGGTTTAATTAATTTAAAAAAATGCAAAAAAACTTCTAAAAACCATATAAAATCAAATATAGATCAGAAAATTACAAATAAAAGTTCTATGGATTTGTCTTGATGAGAGGAATCCATAAAAATTAAAATCCTGAATTTATATTGGGTAATTTTCAATTAATTTGAGTTTAATTGAAAAACATTAAACCCTAATTACTCTCAAATTAATAATCCAATTAAGTTAAAACTTTGGGGAAATGAAATTAAGTATAAATACACCTTACATGAATTTTTGGGGATTTATTTCTCTGAATTCAAGGGAAATTAAAATTTCATGTGTTTAACCTTTTAATTAATTAAATTAATTAACCATTAATGAAATAATTAAAAAACTTTAATCAAACAATCTTAAATCAACATAATGAACATTAATGAGCGTCAGAACACTAATTAAACTTAATTAAACCTATTTGAGCCTAATAATCAAAATTGACTTAATTAGATAATTAAATAATTCAATTAAACAAGAAACTTACTTAAATCATAGTAAATCAACTAGCAAAAAAATTATGAATAAACCCTCTTGGAAGGTATTTCAGAAGAATAAAGAAAAATATTTAATAAATTAGGCTTAATTTAGGTATTAATGAAATAATTAAAATCTTAATTACACCTAATGTCTAATCAAGTTGAAACCTTAGGGATATAAAATTGGCATGTTACCCTATTTACCAAAAATATTTCAAGTCCAAATGATCTTTGGATTAAGAGTTTTAAATTTCTAAATAGGTCAATGTTAATCAAATATTAAAATTAATTTACCTATTAAATAAAGTGGTAATTCAAACTAATCACCATCAAACATTAGAAAACTATTCAGAAACTTCTCTAAATATCCTAAGTCAATTAAAGTGATCAAATTCAATCTTAGGTTAATTAAATAAAACCTTAGGTTAATAAAGTTGTTAATTAACTTAAATCTTAACCTTTGAATCAATGAAGTTTAACAAAATCATTCATCTCTAATAAATTTAAATAATGAACCTAAAACCTAGGTTAATTAAATCATATCAAATAATTAACCCAAGTGCTTTAGGTTAAGCATAATCCATGAACAAACCTAAGGTACTAACTCATATTAATGAACTTAAACTTTAAGCTTACAAATCCATAATTTAATAACTTAAGTTAAATTGAATAAAATCAAACTCTTTAAATTAACATAAGCCAAATCAAATGAAATCCACATAGCTTTATACAAAATAAAATAAATCAAACAAATTGAATCAAATAAAGCAATTCAAATAAATGAAATAACATAAAAGTAATCCAAACATAAATGACATCAAAATGATTAATTAAAATACTTAAGGATCTTAGTTAGACTTTTGGAAACTTCATTAGGATTTAGGATGAGGAATAAAGTGAGTTTCACCTAAAAATGAAATTCATTCTATTTCTCATTCTCAAGAACTTAAATATTACTTTAACGAAATAAAATTAACATAAAAAGAGAAATTAAATCACTAAATCATTTGAATTGAAACCAACCTAAGGTAAAAATTAAATAAAATCAAACTTCAAATTTAAACTAAAAGCTTAGTAAGACTTACCACACAAGCCCAATCACACACACTAGATTAAAATTAGATTAGATCATTTTGTGATTTGTTTTAATCTTCTATGATATGTTGTGTTGTGCTTCACATGTTTGTGTGGTGTATTGCTATAAACTAGATGCCTAGGCTTGTTTGTTTGTTAGACTAGAAGTTAACTTATTTGACACTATTTTTGTATGTTAAAATAATAAATAAATCATAAAATTGTTGTTTACTTGCATGCTGAAAATCTCAATATAGTCCATAGACTTTTGGCAATAAACTAATACTAAGTCATATAAATATAACTTTGTGTGTTGTGTATACTTCAACATCTATTTTAGTTGGGATTTCTTTTTGAATTCTAAATGTAAATTTGAGCTTAGAATTAGGTTATGATCTATGAGGTCTAGGATTACAATTACCCAATAGATGGTGCGGTGGTCTGTGGAGCAATGGATGTCCCTAAAGAACTAATAGAAGACTCATAGATCTAAACTTGTAGTTCTGTTGTGTATGTAACAAGCCCATTTTTCTTTCTTCTTTGATAAGATCTTAGATTTCTACTTTTTTCTTATATAATTTAATGCTTTGATTTATTTTGGGTGCACAATAGAAACAACATGCTTTTCTTAGGTTTCTTTCTAGCTACTGTGGATGAATGCCTAGAGGCTCATGTGGATAAACTAAATTTTCTACCCAACTAAATCAATTGAAACTAAAATAAATACAACTCATAATCTTCATATAGTAGGCCATTAATGAAAGGTAAAATATGTAACAACCCCTTAGCTGGATTTTTTAATATCATGCATAAATCATATTGTTTCACTCTTGATTAATGAAGGACTTCCATCCTTGAGAACCATGATCTTTGAGAGCTGATGAAGTACACCTTCTTATTATTTGGCCCATATTTTTCTAATTACATGCATTAGGCATAAATTATATTCTTATGGCCCAAAATAAATATTGAGTCAAAAATTATAAAAAAAATTACTAGATGCATCTTCATCCCTACATGATCTTAGATTAGGGTATTCAGATTTATTTTCTAAAAAATGCAACAACCTAGCCATCTTGTATTCATATGACTTAGCCTCATTATTTTAAATCTTGGTGTTATATCTAATTATAAGGCCAAAAGATCGAGATAGGCTAGTTCCCCATGTAAGGAGAATGGCCAATGATTCCCAAGGATAGAATTATGTCGAGCCACATGTGTGAAGAGCAGACTAGGTTCTAGTATCCTTTAGAATAAGTCTTCAACCCTGCATTTCATTTTGTGCTATAATCTATTTCTTAGAAAATGATAACTTCAAATATATAATTAAATCCCAAATTTGAAGCCCAATCATAATAGATGAAATGTACTATCAAATCAATAGACATTATTCTTTTCCATTTGACTCTAAAATAACTCTCTCCAATTGATCTCCTAATTTTCCAAAATTATTCCTTTGAAAGCTAAGTAGTCTTGTGAATAACCACTTGTTTCTTTAATGAGAGTATTCTTAAAGAGACCATTCCTATATATAATTAACTATGCTTATAGGGAACCAAGATCCCATGATAAAATAAACTCTATTCTACTTTTCCATGTAGTTCAAAGAAAATATGTACCCATTAGCCTTAGGAGTCTTATAAATGATTGAATTACAGAGAGCATGTTTATCTTTAGAGATAATATTTATTCTTAAATGTCATATTTGGTCATCTAAATAATATCTAAACTCTAGATCTTTTCTCATTCTAGAGAAAACCAACATATTTATTAAGATTGAAATAGTCAATTAAAAAAAAAATAGAAGGTGGAAAAGTATGAGAAACTCTTTTTTCTATCAAAATGTCTAAGACATTGAAAATTAAAAAAAATAAATTATTTGATTTATCAAGAACAAACAACACTTCACCAATAATGATTTATATAAGAAAATTTTCTAGAAAGATAACATAAATTATCTACTCAAAAGATAAATGTATTGCTTCTAAGTGTTTGTACTAGTCTTAAAGAGTAAAATTATTTATCCCTTATAGTTTATGACCCACAATGAGTTGTTAGGCACCCACTATACAAAGAGATAAGCTTGAAGACGTATATATAAATAACCATTGGTTTTTTTTAGTACTTCTCTATATAAGATACCAATCCTTCAATTATCCATAGTAACATAGAGATGAGAGAGAGAGAAAAATATCTTACAAAGAGAATATGAATAGCTCCTCTTAGTTATAATTTTATTTTGTACATGTTTTTAAGAGGTCAATTGAAATGATTGAATCCATTACAGGAGAGCATGTTTATCTTTCAAGATAATATGCTTATTCCTAAATGTCATATTTGGTCATCTAAATAATATTCCTAAACTCTATGTGGTGCCATTTCTTTTCTCTATTCTAGAGAAAACACCAACATATTTATTTGAAGATTGATATAGTCAATTAAAAAAAGAATAGAAGGTGGAAAAGCATGAGAAACTCTTTTTCTATCAAAATGTCTAAGACATTAAAAAAAGAAAACTAAAAAAAAAAAATTATTTGATGTTATCAGAAGAACGAACAACACTTCACCAAAATAATGATTTATATAAGAAAACATGCTTCTAATAGTGAGATAACATAAATTATGTGCTCTAAAAGATAAACGTATTGCTTCTAAGTGTTTGTATTAGTAGTCTTAAAGAGTAAAATTATCTAGGGTCCCTTATGCTATGGTTTATGTGCACCCACACTGAGTTGGCCAGCGGACGCCCACTATACAAAGAGATAAGCTTGAAGACAGGTATATAACACCATTGGTTTTTTTTTTCTGAGTACTTCTTACTTTATATAAGCTCTCTTCACCAATTATCCATAGTAACATAGAGAGTGGAGAGAGAGAGAGAGAGAGAGAGAGAGAGAGAGAGAGAGGGAGAGAGAGAGAGATGTGGTCTTATGAAGAGAATATGTAGAGCTCCTCTTTGAGTTTAGGTGTGATAATTTTTTTGTGTGCATGTTTTAGGGCAAGAGGTCAATTGAGAGCTGATTACTATGCCAGTAGTTGCCCTAATTTGTCTAAAGTGGTGTGGAGAGAGGTGTTTAAAGCTCTTCTAATGAGATGAAATGGGAGGGTCGCTTCTTCTGTCCCCACCACCAATGTGGTCACTTTATCGTAATTTTGTGAGTACTTAATATTTTCTTGATAATTGACTTGAGTTTATGGCATTTCATGCACAATTAATTATAAGAGAGTCAATTTAAGAAAGTTTAAAGTTGGATTAAATATATTAATAATTAATTTTTTTCAATTCAAAAATATTTAAATTTATAAGTTAAAATCAATTACGTGGTATTTTTTATATGAATATATATTTCAAAAATTTCCTCTATATGTTAGAAACCCCTTGAGTTGTTAGAGGCATGCTTGAGTGTTTCATAAGTCAATTTCTAGGGTCTCTCTCTCTCTCTCTCTCTCTCTTATATATATATATATATATATATATATATATATATATATATATATATATATATATATATATATATATATTCTTTATAAAGATTCTACATCCTATCAAACTTTTATAATGACTCTTCTAGCCAAAAATTTCAAGCAAAGATAATAATTTAGTATATTTGATAAATAGAAATAATTGAACTCATATTAAAACTCTTGGAAACTTGGACATATAAATAATTTCTATAGACTTAAACGTCATAAAACATAATAATCCTAATAGTATTATGTCAGAATTTTAAAGAAAATTAATATTATGTCGGAATTTTAAAGCCAAATCTTGTTATAAAATTAGATCTAATTATTTTTATTTATAAAATAAATTATTATTCATTTAAAAAAATCAATTTATTTATTATAGGCATAATTACATTAGTTTATTCATTTATATAATATGATTGTATTTATCGATATTGGGAATTGAAAGAATGGAGGAACTAAAGCTGGAGAAGCTCGATATAATGGCAACAATCTCCTACATTCAACTACTGATAGTAATCTTAGTTCTCTTCTAGCTTTGTACATATAACTACTATTTTATATTGCAACACAAATACTTTGTGTCACTAATTCTCCAAATTCTTTGGTATATTTGTAGTGGTATGGTGTTTTTAACAAATAAATTCATCATCTTCTCACATTAAAGTGAATACAAAATATTTTATAAATCAGCTTAAATTATCATAAAATCACAGAGAGAGTGTTTTAATAAAATGTTTATTTTAGTATCAACAAAAAACGTGAGCATCTTTGGACATATGTGTGAACCTTAAATATTTTTTGAATGAAATCCAAGCAATTAGTATGAATGTAATAGCGAAATAATTAAATAGATGCAATGATTTTGCAATTGTTACAAATAGAACTACAATATAAGCCATCAAAGGCATCCTCTTAAGCATTTATGATGATAATAAAGCTGAAGAAAATAGCTTGCAATTAATTCAAGCAATTAGATATTGAGGTAACTAAATAAAGTCATGTTAAGAGTAAGCATTAAGGTAATTTAATTGTTTCACCATATTCTTCATGCTCTAGTTCATTTTATTTTAAGTTTTTGCATATGCATATTTTATTTTATTTTATTAAAATAGAAGCACTTAGTTTTATCAGATAAAAAATGGTAAGCATTTAATGTAACTACAAGTAGTGGCCAATATATATTTTGTAGTAAGAATTGATTTAATTTTGGCAATATAATTTTAATAACTTTTTTTACATATATTTTTAACTAGTTGGAAATTTGCAAAGAAATGGTTTTAATTTAGTTGTGTGCATGTGTAGTATTTAGTTATTTCAGTAGTGGCATTATACTCCATATTTATGTTTATTCAAAATTTTTTTGAACTAAAATTTGGAAAGAAGGATTGAAGTTTTGAAATCAAGTTTGGACATATTTTTGTTAGACTTCTCCTTTAAATAAGGGTATGATATAGATAAGTTTTGCACTCTTTTTGTGATAAAAAATTAAGTGTTAAACTATTAATTTAATATATGTGGAAATTAGAACGTAGGACGTTGACAATAACTTCCAAGATCCTTATCAAGCTAGGCACCATTAACTCTTCTTTGGGAGCAAAGCATTTAGATTAACCCTAAGTAAGTACATCGGCTCTATATGTTCTATTGTCAATCTTAATTTACTTTTTTATGTTTCTAAATAACCACTTTGAGCTACTTATTTTACTAGTCTTTATACATTAATTTCACTCTTTGTTATCTCTACTTCAATTGTTGAATGTGTAAATTATCATCTATTTTTTTACTTTTGCTTCCTTTTCATTTTGTGATTCTTACATTCGAATTACATCTATCATTCTTTATATATATATATATCTTTTAATTTTTTTTCATTATTATTAAATTCTAATTTTTTTTCATTATTATTAAATTCTAATTTTTATAAGATTAGGAACAATTAAACTAAAATTTTCTTTTCATTTCTTATCATAAGACACTAATGATTGCTTTTCATTTTGAATTTTAAAGTTTAATCTTACCTTTTATATTTTAATTAATTTCTTTCTCTTTTTTTCTGTCATTTGTTTGCTCTCCGATATCTTCTTAGAGTCTCTTCCATTTTGCTTAATTTGTATTTAATGATAATTCCCACAGCGTGGCCATCCCTTTCAAAATTTGTGATCTTCTCCTTTTGCTCACCGTGGAAGAAAGAATGCTTTTATGGTTTGAAATTAATTGAAATCTTATATGCCTTGAAGTATAACTCTTCTCCCATCAAAGAATTAATTGTTCATTTGATGATTATTAAAGCATTTATATATTCTAGCTAAGCATACCATAATTTTTATATATTCCAACTTCTAATGAAAATTTTCCTATTATTTAGATAGCATCTTCTTATTTAAGAGTCTACCTATTTGATAAGGCCATCTTATTCTCATTATGTTCTTTATTTAGCAAACCATCCATATAAGGTTTCTTCTATTAATGTTGTCTCTAAGATTTTGATTGCAAGTGTTTTAATGAAAATTAAAATCACTTAAAATTGCTTGGATATTATTTTGATTGGATTTCATGCTAAATATTATTTGTAAAAGGTGATATTTGAGTGAAAGCTGAGCTTTTAATCTCATTACTTTTTGCTTGGGCATGAGATCCAATTTTGTAGAAAATTAGCAGGAAAGCACTTAACATCAATAACAAATTATTATTGATCCTAAGGAAGTCCAATATTCAAAATGGCTCGATGTTTCTCCTTAGTCATCAAAAAGCTTTTTAATTTCAAAATACATATCTATTTTTAAAAATTATGATTTTTTCCTAATAATATTAAAATTGATGTTATTGTTGATAATCTCACTCTAGAAGTTGCTCTCACATCTCTTCAACAACTACCTTGGCCTCAATTATTATCATTCTTATGATGGAAGATATATTCTCCCACCTCCCTTTTCCTTAGTAAATCCATAATTTAGTTGGTAGAGTATAAGAATGATTCAATTTCATGCATACACAACCCTTCTTTATGTACACTTTAATATAAGTCAATTATCCAAATTGTTTTTGCCAACCATGCCTCATGAACAAAGGAAAACTTATCAAATCAAATAAATTATATTTCCCTTATTATGTTTCATCCTTGTGTTCATTATTGCACTTGAGTGCACAATTTTTTTAATAAAGATATGTGATATTACTTTATGAGAAAACTTGTTATAAAGCATACTACTAAGAAATAATGTGATCTTAATTTTAAAAAAATATAAAATCAATAAAACTTAAAATAAATCTTTCATTGAATATTTTCCTAAAAACATTTTGGGATCCTTGTGTGTTGAAATCTTTATTTCATTAGATTTTAACTATTTACCAATGCATTAAATATAATAAAATGTGATTTAACACTATAAATGGGGAAAATGTAACTTGTTTTTGAAATTATGAAAGAAAATCTATAATTTTTAACTCCTGCTAAACTTGAAGTAACCAAATCCAAAAAATTTTCATTGTTCTTACCATGTTTTCCATAGAAGCACATGCTCGATATACATATATCCAAGATTATTCAAAACATATTCTATAGTTTCAATGAGGCCTAAATTCATGGCAATATTAATTATGCATAAATTACATGAATTATAGGGAGCTAAGCAAAGGTTGTGTTCCACCCATGAAATACTTTACTTTGAAGAGGGAGCAAAAATCGTTTCAAACCTAAACTACTATCAATTATTTAAAATTACAATGGCACTAGAAGAAATTCTTAAACTTTATTATCTGAAGATTGATGTTGTGTATTAAAAAGAATAGAAGCTGGGAAAGCATGAAAAACTCTTCTTCTATGAGAATATCTTAATCTTTAAATAATGAAAAAAAATAAAAAATATGAATTATACAATATTTTTAGAAGAATAATTAGCCCTTCTCCAAAATAATGAAATAAGAAGACATGCTTCTAACACCGAGGGAAGATAAACTATATGCTCAAAATTCTAATGTAAAGCTTCCAAATGTTTGTATTACTATTCATAAAAGGTAAATTTATTTTGGGGTCCCTTATTTCTTATCTAAATTGTCACCTAAAAAATATATTAAATTTAAATATTAAAAATAATGCAGATTTCTATTTTTTTCACGATGAATTCATTATCACATTTGTTGACAAAGTTAACAAGTTGACTTAACTTTTATAAGAAAATACAATTCTATTATTTTCAGATCTAGACTTGAATGCCAATTTTCTCATCATGTATAAATCAGGTACTTGATTATATGTCGATTAATCTCTTTAACAATCAAACAAATTATTTAGGTATTCTTGAGGCTTACAAAATATTATTTCAGTATTAAGTATTTATACTATAATAAATAGCTTAGAGTGATTAGTGTAACATTGCTATATTGATTGTTCGTTGTGATAAATTATAAAGTTATTGGCCAGCTAAATATTATTGATTAAGTATTTATACTCCAAAGTTCTAGCTCATTTTATTTTAATTTTTTGCATATGCATATTTTTATTATATTTTATTCAAATAGAAGCACTTAGTTTTATCAAATAAAAAATGATAAGCATTTCATGTAACTACAAGCAGTGGCCAATGTATATTTTGTAGTAAGAATTGATTTAATTTAGGCAATATAATTTTAATAACTTTTTTTTACATATATTTTTAAATAGTTGGAAATTTGCAAAGATATGGTTGTATTTTAGTTGTGTTCATGTGTAGTATTCTTATTTCAAGAGTGGCATTATTCCATATATATGTTTATTCAAATTTTTTTTGAACTAAAATTTGGAAATAAGGATTGAAGTTTTGAAATCAAGTTTGGACATTTTTTTTGTTACACTTCTCCTTTAAATAAGGGTATGATATAGATAAGTTTTGCGCTCTTTTTTGTGATAAAAAAAATTATGGAAATTAATCATAGGACGTTGACAATAACTTCCAATATCCTTATAAACTAAGCTAGCTGGCACCATTAGTTCTTCTTTGGGAGAAAAGCATTTACATTAACCCTAAGTAAGTACATCGGATCTATATGTTGTATTGTCAATCTTAATTTACTATTTTATGTTTCTAAATAATCACTTTGAGCTGCTTATTTTACTAGTCTTTATACATTAATTTCACTCTTTGGTATCTCTACTTCAATTGTTGCATGTGTAAATTATCATCTAGTTTTTATTTTTGCTTCCTTTTTCTTATGTTATTCTAACATTTGAATTGCATATATCATTCCATATATATATATATATATATTTTAAAATTTTTTTCTTTATTATTAAATTCTAATTTTAATAAGATATTGTAGTCCTATGAAAAGATTAGGAATAATTAAACTAAAACTTTCTTTTCATTTCTTACCATAAGACACTAATGATTGCTTTTCATTTTTAATTTTCAAGTTTAATCTTACCTTTTATATTTTAATTAATTTCTTTCTCTTTTTTTTCCGTCATTTGTTTGCTCCATATCTTCTTAGAGCCTCTTCCATATTGCTTAGTATGTATTTAATGATAATTTCAAAGGTCCATCCCTATCAAAATTCATGATCATCTTCTCTTGCTCACCGTGGAAGAAAGAACACTTTTATGGTTTGAATTTAATTGAACTCTTATATGCCTTGAAGTATAACTCATCTCCCATCAAAGAATTTTTTTATTTGATGATTATTAAAACATTTATATATTCTAGGTAAGCATGCCATAATTTTTATATATTCCAACTTCTAATGAACATTTTCCAATTATTTAGATAGCATTTTCTTATTTAAGAGTCTACCTATTTGATATGGCCATCTTATTCTCATTGTGTTCTTTATTTAGCAACCATCAGCATAAGGATTCTTCTATTAATGTTGTCTCTAAGATTTTGATTGAAAGAGTTTTAATGAAAATTAATATCACTTAAAATTTCTTGGATATTATAAGGATTGGATTTCATGCTAAAGATTATTAGTAAAAGGTGATATTTGAGTGAAAGTTGAGCTTTTGCTCTCATTACTTTTTGCTTGGGCATGAGATCCATTTTTGTAAAAAAATTGTGCCAAGGAATGCACTTAACATCAATAACAAATTATTATTGATCCTAAGGAAGTCCAATATTCAAAATGGCTCGATGTCTCTCCTTAGTCATCAAAAAACATTTCAATTTCAAAGTACATATTTGTTTTTAAGGGTTATCATTTTTTTTTGCCTAATAATATTAAAATTGATGTTATTGTTAATAATCTCACGCTAAAAGTTGCTCTCACATCTCTTCAACAACTACCTTGGCCTCAATTATGATCATTTTTATGATGGAAGATATGTTCTCCCACCTCCCTCTTCTCCTTAGTAAATCCATAATGATATTTCTATCACTCTTGTTACTTTAGTTGGTAGAGTATAAGAATGATTCAATTTCATGCATACCCAACCCTTCTTTATGTACACTTTAATATAAGTAAATTATCCAAATTATTTTGCCAACCACTCATGAAGCAAGAAAAACTTGTCAAATCAAATAAATTATATTTTCCTTATTATGTTTCATCCTTGTTCATTATTGCACTTGAGTGCACAATTTTTTGAATAAAGATATGTGATATTACTTAATGAGAAAACTTAATATAGCACGCATACTTTACTAGGAAATAATGTGATCTTAATTTTAAAAAATATAAAATCAATAAAACTTAAAATAAATCATTCATGGAATATTTTCCTAGACACATTTTAGGATCCTTGTGTGTTGAAATCTTTATTTCTTTAGATTTTAACTATTTACTAGTTATGCATTAAATATAATAAAATGTGATTTAACACTATAAATGGGGAAAATGTAACTTGTTTTAGAAATTATGAAAGAAAATCTATTATTTTAACTCTTATTAAACTTGTAGTAACCATATCCAAATTTTTTTCATTGATCTTGCCATGTTTTCCATAGAAGCACATGCTAGATATACATATATCCAAGATTGTTCAAAACATATTTTGTAGTTTCAATGAGGCCTAAATGCATAGCAATATTAATTATGCATAACTTACATGAATTAAAGGGAGCTAAGCAAAGGTTGTGTTCCACCCATGAAATACTTTACTTTGAAGAGGGAGCAAAAATCCATTCAAACCTAAACTACTATCAACAATTTCAAATTACAATGGCACTAGAAGATATTCTTAAACTTTATTATTTGAAGATTGATATAGTGTATTAAAAAAGAATAGAAGAAAGCATTAAAACTCTTCTTCTATGAGAATATCTTAATCTTCAAATAATGATAAAATAAAAAATTATGAATTATACAATATTTTTAGAAGAATAATTAGCCCTTCTCCAAAATAATGAAATAAGAAGACAAGCTTCTAATAGTGAGGTAAGATATATGTTCTAAAATCTAATGTATTGCTTCCAAATGTTTGTATTACTATTCTTGAAAATTAAATTTAATTTGGGGTCCCTTATTTCTTATCTAAATTGTCACATATGAATATATTTAATTTAAATATTAAATGTAATGCAAGATTTCTATTTGTTTCAATTTAACTCATTATCACATTTGTTGACAAAGTTGTTAACTTTTTATAAGAAAATACAAGCCTATTATTTGGGTATCTAGACCTAACTTGAATGCCAATTTTTTGGTCTTGTATAAATCAATAGGTACTTGATTATATGTCATATTAATCTCTTTTAACAATCAAACAAATTATTTAGGCATTCTTGAGGCATTTAAAATATTATTTCAATATTATACTATAATAAATTATTTAGTTAATAGTCGACTCATTGTCTCCATGTAATGTTTGAAATAATAATCATGCCAAAGTTCTATTGGGTATAATTCTATCACGACTTCATCTAGTTTTAAATTTATATAGTTTTTGGGTTTGAAATAAAACATCCACACTTTCTTTCTAAAATATAAGTACGCTACTCACATGCTATGGAAATAGAAAAATTAACTCTATTAACTTCAATGGGTTTGACTTGAAGTTGATCGAAGCACAATATGTTTTATTTAATTTGAATCTCACTCGATCCAAACCCGACGAGTCTAACTTGTTTATAATATATATCATGCAATTTTTTTGAATAATTATGGCCTAATTAACCTAATATGATTCACTTAACCTAATAATGTGAATCATGGGACAAATGTGTGAACCTTGAATATATTTGAAATGAAATTCATGCAATGAGTATGCTTGCTTGCATGGAATAGTGAAAGAAATTAATAGATGCTATTATTTTGCAATTGCTACAATTAGAACGGCATTTTAAGCCATCATATGCATCCTTTAAGCATTTTTTTATGATAACAAAGCTGAAGAAAATAGCTAGCAATTAATTCAAGCAATTAGATGTTGGAGGTAACAAAATATAAACATGTTTGAGCTTAAGCATTAAGGTAATTTAATTTATTTCACCATATTCTACATACTACAAAGTTTAAATTCATTTTATATTAATTTTCTTATTTAGATTTTTTATTTTTTATTCAAAAGAAGAACTTCTTTAATATATATATATATATATATATATATATATATATATATATATATATATATATATATATATATATATATATATATATATATATATATATATATATATATATATATATATATATATATATATATATAATGTGATGATAATTGATATTTAATATAAGTTTTTATTCAACAAATCTTTAGCTATTTCAAACCAAAAATTGAAAAGGAGTGGTTGTCTTTTTGTTGTGTTCAAGTGTTGTAGTCAATTATTTCAGTAGTGGCATTATACTGCAATATTTTTGTTTATTCAAATGGAAGGATTGAAGTTTTGCAATGAAGTTTGATCATATATATATATATATATATATATATATACTTTTCTTTTAAAGGAGGACATGTGCACTCTATTTTTTTTTTTAAATTAAGTGTCAAAATTCAAATTTAATAAATGTGAGACTTAACCACAGGACCTTGACAACAACTTCCAGAGCCTTTACCAGCTAAGCTAGCTAACACCATTAACTTTTTCATGAGAGAAGTATTTTACATTAACACAAGTAAGTGCATTAATTTTTATACATTGCAAATCTTAATTTACCTTTTTTTTTTTTTTCTGAATTTTCACTTTGACCTACTAATTTTTATTAGTAGTATCAACACATTAATTTTACTCAATCTCTAACTTCTGTTCCAATCATTATATGTACAAACTATGCTCATAAAGGTCCATTTGTGGGCTATTTTTCATTTTGTTATTCTTACTTTTGAATCACATCCATCATATTATATACATAGATATATATATATATATACACAAAACATTGTAAGTACAAACCATGGATAATGCATATATTGCAGTAAGAATTGATTTAAATAATTCAATATAATTTTAATAAATTTTATTTCACATATGTTCTAAAATTTGAAAAGATATTGTATTTTAGTTATGTTCATGTGTTGTATGCAATTATTTTAGTAGTGGCATGGTATTATTCTATCATGATTTCTTTATTTAAATATATGAAATTTAATCATATGACTTACAAGATCTCTATCAACCAAGCCAACCGACACCTTCTTCATGAGAAAGGTATTTTACACTAGCCCAAGAAAGTGCATCAATTTTTAGATATTGTATTGCAAATCTTAATTTACCTTAGTCTCAACACATTATATTTTACTAGAACTCGACTACTGCATTATATATATATATATATATATATATATATATATATATATATATATATATATATATATATATGGGATGAGAATAAGGTATGTGAAGGTCTGTAAATTGGAGAAGGGGAATGGAATGCTCTCAACAACGAAATGTTTGGTTGGCCGCAATTGAATTTAAAAAGAAAAACATGTATTGCTTCTTAAAAACTTATTAATTTTACTTTTATTTGGCCCTGAGGTTAGTGATCAGTGGTGCAATGCAGTTAGTGGCAATGAGTGATGGTTACGGTGTAAATAAGTGAGCTTGAGCGAGCCGAACCCTTGTTTTTATTCGGCTTGTTTGAAAATTGCTTTGTTCATGTTCAAAAAAAGTCATAAACCATCAATTACTCTAAGTTTAACATCTATTTCATTACACATTCTTTTGATGTGGACTTAATAATGAATATTTTATATAACTGCTTTCCTTTTTAACTTAACACTTTCATCAAGAAAATAAAACATGTTCTATGCTCAATTTTTTATTGCTCATTGTTTAATCTTTTTTTTTCCTTTGTGTTCATTATATGTTTCATTTGTATTATATAAAGAACTTGCATCAAGCCCTTATATGCCATGGAGTAGAACTCTTCCTCACCAAACTATTACCACTTTATTTAATGATCATTGAATCATTTTATTTATTTAATACATAATATTCTAGATTAAGAGAAAATAAAATGTGCCAAGGAAGGCATAATAATAATAAGAATTATTATTATTATAATAATAATAATAATAATAATAATATAATAATATTATATTATTATTACATTATTATTACTTGCTTCAAAAAAATATAGGAAATGTTCCAAAGAAAGCACCTAACAAAATTAACAAGTTATTATTAATCCTAAAGAATTTTCTTCAGGTCAAATATAAACACTACAATAAATCCAAATCAATCCGACTTCGCCCCTTTTCCATAGATTGCTAATTTGTCGCCTAGTATCACAAATGTAAAGCCCAGTATTCAAAATGACTCAACGCCTCTACTTAGTCTTCAAAAAATTCTTCAACAATTAAATGCGCATTTGTTTTCATGGATAGACTCTCTTTTCTATTGTCATCTCCAATAGTTTTGAAATAACTGCTATTATTAATAAAACTTCTTGCATTGAAAATCTAACTCTGGAAGTTGTTCTTACATCTCTTCAACAAACTAACTTTCCATCACTTATGATCATTCTTTGATGGAAGATGTTCTCCCACCTCCCTCCTCCTCAAGAAATTCATGATGTTATTGCCATCTCTCTTGTTACTTTGGCCAATAGAGTAAAAAAGATTCAATTATAAGCATACCAAATCATCGTATGTACACTTTAATATAAGTAAATTTCCTTAATTATTTTTTCAACCATACAAACATGAAATCAAACTTATCTAATCAACTAGATATCTTCTTTTTTTTTGTCGCTTTTATTTATTTTTCATCCTTATGTTCATTATTTCTCTTAAGTGCACCATATTTCTTAATAATGATATATGACATTACTTTATGAAAACTAATTGTAACAACACTTTAATAAAAATAATGAGATACTACATTTAAATAAATATAAAGTCACTAAAACTAAAAAGAAATCATTCAAAAAAATATTTTCTTTAAAAACCTTTTGAGATCCTTTGATATATCTTAATCTCATTAGGTCCTAACTAATTACCAATTATGCATCAAAAGAAAATATGAGATTTAAGATTAACAAGCAAAAAAATTAATTCATTTTATATATGAGGAATGAAAGTGGATTCATTATTTTAACTCACGTGAAACTTTTAATAACCATATCCAATTCTTTTTTTTTTTTTTTTTGATCTTCTCAAGTTTTACATTGAAGAACATGCCAGATATTCATGTACGAAGGATGATTGAAAACACATTTGAAATTTTTATAAATCAATGAGGCCTAAATTCTTAACAATCTTAACCATGCATAACAAACATTAATGATATGGGGTCTAGGAAAGGGTTGTGTTCCACCCATGAAAAGTTTTTCCTTTAAATAGGGAGCAAAAGTTTTGTTTGTCCGTTCATACCCCAAGCTTAGAATTATTTCATGTATTTTTCATCGATTATACATCAAGATCTTTGATAAGACAAATTGTGGCTTTTCTTGATCTTTGATAAGACAAATTGTGTCTTTTCTTATGGATGGTTGATCTTTTTGGTTCATACAAACAAATGATAAACTACCTTTGTTATTTTCATATCCCACTCAAGTATTAAACTAAATATAGTTAGGGAGCATTCCCAAAAATCATCTAACTTCTATTCTAGTTATTAAATTGACACTCTCATTTAAAAAATGCTGGATAATTCATTATATTTTTAATTTTAATGACAATTTAATCATTTATCATTGAAAAATATTACATTAAATATCTATGATTAAAATAGTATAATATAAGCATTAAATCATTAAAATAATAAAACTATTATTAAATTTTTAATAGAACATATTGTACAATTCTATTAGTTTATGTACTAACTATATTATTCTTTAATGTATAATAAATATTTAATGTGATCTATTTATCATTAGATATATTTTTATTTTGATGAGAAATGATCCAATTATCAACAAAATTAAAAAATATAGTGATTTTTCAATTATTTATAAAAGTTAGTGGCCAAAATTGATAATTTTATTAGTATTTTACTCAACTAATTATTATTACATTTCTCACTCCTATAATTTAGTTGTATTAATCATGTTATTTCCTTAATTTTAAGCCATTGGCATGATACTTAGCATTTTATTCCAGAAAAATGTTGAACTGTAGTGAGTAAAGATGTTGTGTTTTTTGTTATTAGAGCATGAAGATATTAAACAAAGGTGCATTAATATGATATATAAACTTAAAATTGTCTAGAATATAGAATCAATTTTCAAGAATCATCATCATCATTAGCAATTTCCCATAAAATTTCAAGTTTTTTTTCTCATTTTAGGAATATTTATTTTTCAAATAATAAGATATAATTCATTTGATATGTATTAGTTATTCCTTCAAATTTTGGTGATCCTATAAGTCATAATAATGAGCTATTTCTCTTGAGTAGAACCCCAAACTTATAGAAGACAATAATAATATAGAATGAACGTTTAAAGAATCACCATCATTATGTTATAAGCATCCTTAAAAAAAGGCCTATGAAAAATAAAACTAATGTAAGTGAATACATATGGGCTAGGTATCAAATGTTTTCTTTGGTGATATTATAAAAAAGCACTTGATGAAGACTTATAAGCTTTACTACTCTACCCTTTTTTAAACTAGATGAACTAATATATGATTTATTTTATAATCCAAATAGAACTTTAAGACCAATGTTGATTTCTAGAATTTGAATGTTGAGGCTAAAAGTTGACTTTTAGAGAAAAGAAAAAGTCGCTAAAAACTACCATCAAAAAATTCAAATTACAATGGTACTAGAAGATATTCTTAATCTTTATTATTTGAAGATTGATATAGTCAATTAAAAAAGAATAGAAGGTGGAAAAGTATGAAAAACTCTTCTTCTATGAAAATGTCTACATTAAAAAAAGAAAAATAAAAAAAATAAATTATTTGATGTTACTAAAAGAACGAAGAACACTTATCCAAAATAAAAATTTATATAAGGAAACATGCTTCTAGTAGTGAGATAACATAAATAATGTGCTCTAAAAGATAAATCAATTGCTTCTAAGTGTTTGTATTACTAGTCTTAAAGAGTAAAATTATTTAGGGTCCTTTATGCTCTAATATATGTACATTGCTTTAACTAAATTATCACATTTGAATATATTTAATTGACATGCACATTAAAAGTAATACAAGATTTCTATCATTTCACAGGAGACCTATTATCATATTTATTAACAAAGTTAACAAGTTGACTAAACTTTCTTGAGTAAATATAGGCCTACCTTGCTAATGAGTTACAAAATTTTGACTTGGGTTGATCTTCAAGATCTGAAGACCCTTTGAAAACTAATTTTTGGCCAAGAATTTGATTGATTTAGACTTCAAGTTTTTACAAAAGCCAAGTACATATGCAATTCCATTGGATTGCTATTTACAATTGAGCTTTTTCACATTAAATATGCCAAGTATTTGATGAGCTTAGTTAAACTTATGAAAAATAACTTTCAAACAAGCCGAAACGAAGCAAGCACAACCTTATGTATTGTTCAAATTTAACAAAGGCAGGTGAAAACTAAGGAATAAGGAACCTTAAATTGAGAAAAATCATTCAAGTCTAAAGTTAGGACTTAGGGATGCCCCAATTATCTATTCTAAACATCCCTGTAAGAAGGGTAGAGATTTCATGCAAGAAAATAATACAAAGTCAAGAAAAACTATTATGTTGACCAACTAGTTCAACACAACCAATAAGCTCTCTAAAGGTATATATATGAATTATTAAAATTTAAAATTCCCAACTAACTTCTAATTTCTCTAAGAGTGTAAAAGAACTTAAATTTTGATACTTGAATTACACATAAAGCATCTATTAATTTCAATTCAAATGTTTTAAAACCTCTACTAGCACAAACATTAAGAGTAAATTTAAGAACCTAAATATCATTGCAAAAACACATTAAAAGCCAAGGGATATTATGTGAAAGTAATATCAGTACCAAAAATACATTAAAAGCCAGGAGGGATATTAAGTGAAAGTATTGTATTACCCAAAAAAATCTCTAAATATACCACTCTAATTAGAAAGCCTTGGTCAACCTTTAGAGCTTCCATAAACATTGATTTTAATCCATGGGAAAAGCTTTAGCTCAACATATTATGTGATAGCAAATTATTTATTCCTTTCTTTAAAGACATTTTGAACTGAAAATGAGCCCATCTACAAGTTAATGTTAATGTTAAGGAATAAATTATGCTTCTTTATAATTCAAAAGAATAATGTAATTTTAGCATATATATGTATGCACATGTGATATATATTAGAAAAAAAAATGAATGAACATTTCTTTAAATAAGCTTAATTACTCACACATTGCTAAGTTCAAAAATTCATCTGAATTATAGATGACACTAACCACTATGGTTTTCACACACTTGAGAGAATTGAGGGAGATTTCTATTGGTCCTAAGTTGCATGCGCTATATAATGGAGCCCAACTAGTGAGTGTTCTGCAAAAGAACTATAATTATTTATGCATGCCCGTTACATGTAAGCTTGAGATTTCTTTAAGTGTGTGAGAAGTTTCATCATGCATGCGCACTTATGTAAGATTTTTCATGGCTGCATCAACTTTCGTGCACGAAAACTCAGCTCTTGAATTTTAGAAAGAATTATGCCTGGATTTTCTCATATAAATATTGTGCAATCTAACGATCGACCGATCAAGTGATCAATCTATTAATGTGCGAAGGCGCATATCAAAGTCGGGACTCTGCGACAATGCCTAAATAAACTCCGATCGATGAACGGACATCGCCATTGAATTCAGGATGTCAAAATTCATTGGAATATAAATAAATCTAAATCTTTAATGAAGTCAATGTGTCGATGCACATATCAGAGTCACAAAATTGTGATGATGTTCAAATGACCTTCGTTCATAAAATGGATTACGCCGTTAGCTTTGAAACATCGAAATCTATCAAATGAGACCATTCACACCTAATTCAGACGAGTCTACATAAATGTCGAGCGATCTGAAGTGGCGATGCGTAATTTTGAGCCAAAATAGATCCAATTCGACGCTGACTTGAACCAAACGGCTTCCAATCGTTAAACGGACTATGTCGTTGTTTCAAAACATTGGAACAACCTTAAATCAATATATATATTAACTATATAATGATTCCATCATTAAAATTCAAATTAAGGATTGATTTAATAAAAAAATTATATAAATTAATAATAATATCTAATCCTAAGATTATATCCCATTCACAGCCCTAGGAGCACCGAAAGTCCCTTCTTCAAGCATGCGACCCTTCCCTCGACCCATCCGACCCGAGCTGCGCAAGCATGAATTGCCATCTTGTGTGATTCTCGGTCAATCCTCCCAAACAAACGCACGAACTACTACCTCCCTTGAACCGCACGCTCCAAGCATGATCCCTTCTCCTCACCCATTCTCGCTTTCCTCCTCCTTCAACTGCACTAACCTGCTCTCTCATCTCTATTTCTTCCCCAATTGAAGATTTATTCATTCTCCCAAGCTGCACGCAAGCAAAGCTTAAGGTTCTCCCTCTCCTTCCTCTTCCTGCCCTTGTTTCTTTCTCTCTTGAAATCTCCCTTCCCCCTCTCGATCAATTTCCTAAAACAGGAAGCATATCCTTCTTCCAATTAAGCACACATCCACTAATTTTCATTCTTCCGATCCTTTCTATGCCGCAGCCAAAGAGGAACACGTCTATAAGCCGGGTTATTCTCTTGGTTTTGACGTTTCTATCTTTCCTTACATCTCCTTCAAGATGAATGCATCCTCCTCCTTCAAACTTCAAGCAAGCACAAAGCCTTCTTCCCTTTAGGGTTTTAGTTTAGGGATTTGGGTTGTGGTTTAGAGATTTGAGTTATAATTTTGTGTGATCACGTCATTAAAAAGTGTGAACATTTAAGATATGTTGGGTCTATTATTCAAAATGATTATGAAATAGTTTAGGATGATAATAGTAGGATTCACATTGGATGGTTGAAGTGGCGGAATGCATTTGGCTTATTGCATTCAAAAAAATCCACTAGAGGAGCATTGGCCTATTACTTAGGTGGATGATTGGCTTAAGTCTTACAGATAAAATACAAAATGAATATATTCATAAAAATATTTGTTTGTGCAAGCTATTTTTAAATTTACGTAATCCTAATGTGGTTGATTATATTTTAGATATTTAATTCACCTTAACTCATCATGTTAAGAATGAGTAGAGAGTTAGTTTCGTTGATCTTATTCTACAGAGGCAAACTAAGTGTCGATGACCAGTTCATTCCAAGTTATATGGGTGGTCGAAATTGTCCAATTAAGATTCTTAGGCACATCACCTTATTGGATATGAAATAAAGAATTATGAGATCACTGCATATTGATTCAGAATGTCACATAGTTAGTCTGACATGTCGCTATCTAGTGGATAACATATTTATAATTTCTGTTATTTCTGATGATGAAGTTTGTGACATTATACTGGATGAAGCTTCTCGTCAAACATTAGTGCTGTATGTGGGGTTCGAAGATGCTAATGTTGCATCCATATCAATTGATTCAGTGTTGAGGCTAGTCGTTATACCATCGACCCAAACACAACCTTTCATCATACCTCCTCCTTTGATGACACAGAGTGGCTTTGACGAAATGATACCTCGGTCATACCTTGCTTATCCTTCCATACTTACATTGTTAATTTTCCATGGTGATGTATGTCTTATTACTAATGTATGTCATGGAATTACAAATTCCATGGTGATGATGCATACGAGACTATGGCTCAAGTAGTGACTCTAAGCAGTATATTAGTGATGATGATTGTTCACCTCGGTTAGAAGCTATGGTTGGTAATGTAGCTAGCTAGTATCTATTATGGAATCATTTATTCCAGAATATTGAGAGTGAATGTGAAATGTTTACTAATAATGAGTACGTTCAGATGTGTCAAACCACTAGAGAATAGGACAATGATATTTACTTCGATGGCCCATCTGATGAAATTGTCTTCTCAGTTGATGCTAAAATCTGAAGGAATCTTGTCGAGGGATTGTGTTTCACAAGTAAAAGGAGTCTTCTATTTAATGTTATTGGTTGGTGTATAGTTAAAAATATTCAATTTCAATTAATCACCTTAAACCAGAAGAAGTTTAGTGTGATATGTGTACATCACAATAGTGTTGATAGAGCATGTAATTGGCGCTTGCATTATAGTCACAGCAAGCATCTCGGGGGTGCCTGGAGAATCTCTAGAGTTGGAGATGACCACATCTGTATCAATATAGTGATAGGAAGTGGTCATCAACAATGCAGTTCCAAATTTATTGCTTATTTTATTATACTTGTAATCAGTCATCAAATTGATCTGAAATATAGGGAGATTATAGGTAGAATGGAATCAAAATTTAATATTAAAGTATCATACATGAAGGCTTGAGATGTTAGGTGTAAGGCAGTAAAGGCTATTTTTGGGGATTGGGAAAAGTCTTATAGGACTCTCAACGTCTTTATGAAAGCAGTTTCTTCCACTTTACCAGGTGCAGTTTACATAATACAGTCTAGCAATAGATAGTAATTCCAGTGACTTTTTGGGCATTTGGTCCTTCTAATTTGGTTGTGGCAGTTGACGGAGTGTCCTCAGCTTGGATAGTACATTTTTGATGAGCAATGGTACATTATTGGCAGCTGGTAGAATAGATGAAAATAATGGTTTGTTTTCTCTTGCATTTGTTGTGTACTTATAAGAGTAACTTGTGTCGCAAGAAGACACGATATGTGTATAATATCAGATAAACATGTTAGTTTGTTGCGTGGGTGTAGAGAAATTTTTCAATGGACTACTCACAGGCATTGCTTGCGACATCTCTGTGAGAATTTCAAAAATGTGACACGTAGATTGAGAATTAGTGATGTGGAGTTTCTATACCAAAAAAATATATATGGCTAGAAATACTGATGACATTCATGAGTTTAATCGCTATATGATAGACATAAAGAATGTAAAAGAAGAAGCGCACAAATGGCTTGTGGAGTGAGACCCAATAAATTATCGTTACTGCATGATGGTGGAATGCATTATAGAACTATGACGACTAATGCATTTGAATGTTTCAATGGTGTTCTTAAATGTGCACGTGATTTGTCAATTCAGGTATTGATTACTGTTATTTACAATAACTTAGTTGCATTATTTATGAAAAGATTTTTCACTGCAACTCACCAATAGGAAGCGAACTTATCTATGTTCACTTAACGGGTAACAAGCATGTTACAACATTATGAAAGGGAAGCAAAACATTTCCCAGAACTACTTAACATCAATCCTAGAGAGATGTAGGTGTTTGATAGGTCCAGTCGATCATGTAGGGTCGATTTATCAGATAATGGTCAGTTTAGTTGCAGTTGTAATAAGATAGTTATATATCATTTGTCATGCCCCCATATTATTGCTGCTTTGGGATTTAAAAGATTAAATCACCTGACATATGTTTTACAGTATTACTCTATGCATGTATATAAGCTTACATACACAGAGTTTCATACGTTGCTTGACCATTCAAATTGACCAGCTTTCAGTGCTGAGCAAGGTATTATCGAGTTGTTGCCTCCTAACTTTCGTAGAAGGTCAGGTAGACCACGCAGCAATAGGTTTAGAAATAAAATGAATGAAAATAGAGCTAGCAGTAGCAAATCCTATAGTCTATGCAAGATAGTTGGATATTACAGGTCATCATTCCCATACAATGTCAATAGTATAAGGTATTGTACTTGCAATAGCTAATGTATTTATATATACTATGATCCTTAATTAGAATTTTTGGTTGTAGTACTCTTTCTTACTTGCCCTACGTTTTCCTTTAACTTTTATAATTACATAATACTGATTATTACATGTGTTTATTTCAACAGGTATGATGGCCGAGGAGTAGCTCCCAAGTTAGACACAGGCGTAGGGGCCATGCTAGGGAGGACACCACACAGTCAGACTAGCCTCCTCCAAAGGTTCACCCTAGCATAGCATCCCCTGCGAGCACGATATAAGTGTAATTATTATTTCAACTTCTAACTTATACTTGCTCAGCTTATGATTTGACTAATGCTTAATCATATTTATCCTAATGCAAAGTATTATTCTAGAGGCCGCTTCTTACTTGCTTATGCTGAAATAGTGGCCCATCACTTTCCATAACTTCACTGTTGCTCTACGTGCATTAGACCTTGACTGTGCTAGCCAGCTACATTACATTCGCATGGATCATCATATACTTACTGCTCTAGTTGAGAGATGGTTGCCACAGACCAATACCTTCCATCTGGTCATTGGTGAGATAATAGTCACCCTACAGGATGTGGCGATGATACTGGGCTTATGTGTTGATGGGCCACCTATTATTGGCCCAACTATGGTTGGTCAGGGGAGGAGGTGGCAGAGCTGGCCAAACTATTACGATGAGCTATTGGGTCGACATCCCCTACCTTTGTGGTGTACCATGATCCGACTAGCCCACACATCACATTGACTTTCCAGATGGGTCAAGCATAGGAGCAGAAGTGCATGCCTTTGAGGTGGCTTAGATGGTCTTTTCATAGGGACTCATATGCCCATCTGAGCATCGAGGAGTTCGGCATGATGCCTATATTTATTTCTTATTGGGAGCTTCCTACTACTGACATGTCACCCGAGGTCCATCAGCAATATCTTCCACTACATGAGGACCTAGATACATTCAGTACATTGTCCATAGAGGGAGCAATTCTGGCACATTTGTACATGGAGTTATATGAGTCTATTAAGCCCATGAGGGCCAATATGGCTGGCTGGCTGCACCTTCTGCAGATATAGTCTTGGGAGAACCTTCATGTGTGGAGGCCGACCCTGCATGTGACATATCCGAGTGATCTCAATGGGCTCAGCATTAGATTGAGGTAAACATTAAAATGTTAGGCTTATATGTTTGTTACTAATGTGTTGTGCAACAGTGGAAAAGTATAGATGCCAATGGAGAATGTGATTGTATATAGAATAAGCTAGAGTATATATATGACTTTTAGAATAGTTATTAAGTCTACTTTCTATAATTTGTAAACATATTTTAATATAAATTTTAATATGTGCAAGTGATTTGAGAGCCTTACACTGAGCAGATAATGCAACGCCTATAAAATGTATACTCAGTAGGCTCTGATATTTGGTTATCATGAGTTTCGCTCATCAACTAGAAGAGGGCAGAGTGGTACCTACCTGATCGAGTGTTGAGATAGTTTAGACTTATACCCAGAGTTGATGTAGCACCTGTGAACCCCACTTTCAAAAGGGTCGACGGTCGAGGTAAAGTAGATGTATACTAGGTTGATTACCATTAAGTGCACATTACTATTTGGGACAGGCGGAGAGATTACGTAGTTGAAGGCTTGGACAAAGATGAGAACAGATGGCTATCAATCAGTACATGTCCTGGTTCAGATCTTAGGCTTCTCTTTATTTTTTAGCTACCCCGGTAGATTCTCCCACTGCTTACTATCCCAGAGCACCTATGGAGCGCATATATGTAAGTATTTATATAAGTATTCTACTAAATTCAATATGTTACATACCTACTTGAGGCTAATGCTATTTTTCATGAGCACATCTATGACTTATGATCTTTCAACCGCACGATGATGAGCACGAAGTCGTAGATAGTAACAAGGTGCGATTGCGGGTATATATAAGCGACACACTTTATAGACCGGAGCCTACAGAGGATGTCCCACAGCATGACTGGGGTGCCGCACCATCTACATATATTGAGCCAGGTCCTTCTACTTACCAGCCTACCTATGAGTCATAGCCACCTTTTTTCTCATCACAGAACTATCCTACGCAGACTTCTAAAGATCTTGCATTGGTGGGCCACCATCAGCTGCATGATCATCCACTATATGCATCTAATCAGTATACACCTGAGAGTAGTGCGATTCCATGTAGATAATAGAAGCATTAGCTATTTAGGATAGTGTGGCCTGTGTGTCTGTACTACATTGATTCATGTATATTTTTTATTGTACTATCAGAGATGGATCATTTGTTCTATATTGTAAACTTACTTATCTTGGATTTTTATTACATTGCACTATTTTGGTAATCCTCTATGTGTTAGGACACAAGTAATAGCTCTAGCATAAATATCCTTAATGACTATTCCTCTATGTGTTTGGACACAAGTAATAGCTCTAGGATACATATCCTTGATGACAATCCTAAACTCAAAGAGGAGCTCTTCATATTCTCTCTCTCTCTTCTCTCTCTCTCTCTCTCTCTCTCTCTCTCTCTCTTTTCACTCTATATGTTATTATGGATAATATAAGGTTGAAGACAAAGCTTATATAGAGTAAGAAGTATTGAGGAAAAAAACCAATGGTGCTATATATCTATATCTTCAAGATAGTAGCCACCGACCAACTCAATGTGGGTGTGCATAAACCCTAGCAGGTGTGATTTTTAAGGTTTTAGGGTTTGTATAAGGCACATGGATTATAAAAGATATTATAAGAAAATGAGTAGGGGATGAGTTCAATCTGGCTTGTCTTTCACCTTGTTATTGGTTCATAGAGGTCGCAATGAATGTCACTTGCATGATGGATTTTTTTGCTTGGTGGAATAAAGGAAATAAGGATAGCTGATTCTATTTGACTTGAAGTGCGAAGGTGATTCAAAAAACAATCAATTTTTCATTGGAGCCAATTCAAACTGAATAATGAGGGAGATCGGACAGAGAGAGAGAGAGTGTGTGTGTGTGAGTGTGAGTTTAGCTTTAATATAACCAAATAACATGGTATTATTCATCTTCAACTCACTTTCTCTTAAAAAATATATAAAATAAGTCTCCAACTTAAAAATATGTGGAAAATAACTCAATCATTAAAAATAAGAAACTTTTGTGATGTAATAAATGAGTTGATTATAACTAAAACCTAATTTCTTTTAATTTCTATTGTCAACCTCATCTCCTTCTCCAACATCTCATGACAGTGTACCTCGAATGTTTTTATGCTCAACCACATGAGTCAATGAGTAGATGCCACTACTCATACTCTTTAGTATTTTTTAGAGAAGTTGGAAGTATAAATCACACACTCTCATATTAATATTAATTTCAAATTTTTCAGATGTAACTATAATTGATCTACTAACCAAACAAACTAATGTTATGCATTATGCCTATTTTTACTATACTTTTAAAAATACATATAAGAATATCTTGAAATAATTTTTATCATGCTCATTCTAATAAAATTTATATGAGAAAATCCGAACAATTCTTTCTAGAATTCAAGGGGTGCTGTGTTTTGGTGCACGAAAGTTAGCGCAACCATGACAACACTTACATAAGTGTACATGCATGATGAAACTTCTCACACACTTAATGCAATCACAAGCTTATTGGTAATGGGAATGCATAACTAATTATAGTTCTTTTGCGGAAGACTCGCTAGATGGGTTCCATTATACTGCGCATGCAACTTAGGACCAATAGAAATCTCATTTAATTCTCTCAAGTATGTAAAAGCATAGTGGTTAATGTCATCTATAATTCAGATGTAATTTTTGAACTTGACTTGATATCTATACATCTTGCAAAAAACAAAACTTAGCAATGTGTGAGTAATTAAACTTATTTTAAAAAATGTTGTCATCCATTTATTTTTTATATCTAATATATATCACATGTGCTATATATGTTAAAATTGTATTGGTCTTTTGAATTATAAAGAAGCATACTTTTTTGATTTAGTCATTAAGATTAAACATTGGAGATGGGATCACTTTCAATTCAAAATGTCTTTGAAGAAAGGAATAAAAAATTTGTTATCACATAATATGTTGAGCTAAGTCACTTTTCCCTTGGATTAAAATCAATGTTGATGGAAGCTCTAAAGGTTGGCCAAGGCATTCTAATGGGAGTGGTACATATAGTGAGTTTTTTGGGTAACACAATACTTTCACATAATATCCCTATAAAACAAATTAATTTTCCCCTCTTGTTAATCTTAAATCACATATTTTTTAATTGATGCATAATTGGTAATTAGTTAGAAGCTAATGAGATTAAGATATCAATACAAAATGATCTCAAAAGTTTTATAAAGAAAATATTTTTATGAATGACTTCTTTTTAGTTTTAGTGACGTTATATTTATTTAAAACTAGTATCTCATTATTTTTTATTTGAAGTGTTGTTGTTACAATAAGTTTTTTCATAAAGTAATGTCATATATCCTTATTAAGAAATATGGTGCACTTAAGAGAAATAATGAACACAAGGATGAAAAATAATTAGAGAAACTAACAAAAAAAGAAGACATCTAGTTGATTAGATAAGTTTGATTTCATGTTTGTATGGTTGAAAAAATAATCAAAGAAATTTTCTTATATTGAAGTGTACATAATGATGATTTGGTATGCTTATAATTGAATCTTTTTATACTCTATTGGCCAAAGTAACAAGAGAGATGGTAATAGCATCATGAATTTACTAAGGAGATGAGGGAGGCAGGAGAACATCTTCCATCCTATGAATGATCATAAGTGATGGCAAGTTAGTTTTTTGAAGAGATGTAAGAACAACTTCCAGAGTGAGATTTTCAATTCAAGAAGCTTTATTAATAATAGCAGTTATTTCAAAACTATTGGAGATGACAATGGAAAAAGAGAGTCTATCCATGAAAATAAATACGCATATAATTGTTGAAGAATTTTTTGAAGACTAAGTGGAGGCATTGAGTCATTTTGAATGTTGGGCTTTACATTTATGATACTAGGAGATAAATTAGCAATCAATGTAAAAAGGGGCAAAGAAGTCTCAATATTGATTTGAATTTATCGTAGTGTATATATATGATGTGAAGATAATTCTTTAGGATTAATAATAATTGGTTAATTATGTTAGGTGATTTCTTTGGCACATTTCCTATATTTTCCTGAAGAAAGAAGTAATAATAATAATATTATTATTATTATTAATAATATTATGCCATCCTTTGCACATATTCTTTCCTCTTCAGCCAGAATATTATGTACTAAAAAAATAAAAATGATTCAATGATCAGTAAATAAACTAGTAATAGTTTGGTGGGGAAGAGTTCTACTCCATGGCATATAAGGGCATGAGGAATGATATTTATATAGGGAAGGAAAATGAAACTTATATAATGAACACAAAAGGAGAAAAAAGAAGATTAAATAATGAGCAATAAAGAAATTGAGCATAGAACGTGCCTTACTTTTACCGATGAAAGTGTTGAGTTAAAAAGGAAAGCAATTAAATAAAATATTCATTATTAAGTCCACATCAAAAGAATGTGTAATGAAATAGACGTTAAATTAGGAGTAATTTTTGGTTTATGACTTTCCTAATCTTAGCGCAAAGATAAAGAACTCTTATGACAT
This sequence comes from Cymbidium sinense, assembly GCA_021442155.1. Classification (NCBI taxonomy): domain Eukaryota; kingdom Viridiplantae; phylum Streptophyta; class Magnoliopsida; order Asparagales; family Orchidaceae; genus Cymbidium; species Cymbidium sinense. The sequence continues at coordinate 47,331,347 of CM038228.1, read as the reverse complement.
CACTAAGAAAATTAAGATAATAGTATAAATGAATTTTAAATAATTATGTTTTGTTACACCATCCATCTTTAACTAGACATGGTTGATCTTATTATAATAGAGAGACTTTTGTTAGATCTTACACTTATATATATATATATATATATATATATATATATATATATATATATATATATATATATATATATGTATATATATATATATATATATATATGTGTGTGTGTGTGTGTGTGTGTGTGTGTGTGTGTGTGTGTAACATGATAGGGGAGATGGTAAATATAAAAATGTAGATAGAGACTAAGAAGCTATGTATCATATGTATTACTCACAGTAATATATTTACAGACCATTCAGCTTCATTTTTCCAAGTTGATATAGATAAGGATTTGTGGAATAGTAAATAATTACATTCCTTCACAAATATGTCCTCCCTTAAGACTTTAAAATAATATAATAATAAATCATTAAGTAGAATTTTTGCTCATTAGAATCACAGAGCACTCATCAAGTTCTGTGACCTAGATTCACTAAAAGGTTGTAGTAAGTAGATCTTGAAATAGAAGAGAACTTTTGATTACAGGTCTAACTCAACTTACTGTTCACAATTTTGAATAATTTTTGCAGCTTAATATTATATTTACAAAAGCTCATGCTCTTTTGCCCTATTCCTCATATAACTCCTTGATGAAGTCCACCATGAATTTATGCCTCCTCCCAGCCTCAGTCTTTGTTATACATAATTAAGATTTTAAATACAACAAAATGAAAAATAGCCCTAGCCCATAAACGGACCTTTATGAGCATAGTTTTTACATATAATGATTAGAGGTTAGAGATCGAGTAATTAATGTGTTGAGACTACTAATAAAAACTAGTAGCTCAAAGTGAAAATTCAGAAAAAATAACAGGGTAAATTAAGATTTGCAATGTATAAAATTGATGCACTTACTTGTGTTAATGTAAAATACATCTCATGAAGAAGAGTTAAGGGTGTTAGCTAGCTTAGTTGGTAAAGGCCTTGAAAGTTGTTGTCAAGGTCCTGTGATTAGGTCTCACATTTATTAAATTTGAATTTTGACACTTAAATTTAAAAAATAATAATAAAGTGCGCTTGTCCTCCATTAAAATGAAAGATATATATATATATATATATATATATATATATATATATATATATATATATATATATATATATATATGATAAAATTGTAAATAAGAAAATTAATATAAAATGAATTTTAACTTTGTAGTATGTAGAATATGGTGAAACAAATTAAATAATCTTAATGCTTAAGCTCAAACAAGTTTTTATTTAGTTGACTCCAACATCTAATTGCTTGAATTAATTGCAAGCTATTTTCTTCAGCTTTGTTATCATAAAAAAATGCTTAAATGGATGCATATGATAGCTTAAAATGTCATTCTATTTATAGCAATTGCAAAATAATAGCATGTATTAAATTATTTCTCTATTCCATGCAAGCATGCATACTCATTGTATGAATTTCATTTAAAAGATATTGAAGGTTCAAACATTTGTCCCATGATTCACACTATTAAGTTAAATGAATCATATTTGGTTAATTAGGGTGTAATTATTCAAAAAAAATTTGCATGATATATATTATAAACAAGTTAGACTCATTGGGTTTGGATCTAGTGAGATTCAAATTAAATAGAACATATTGTGCTTCGGTCAACTTCAGGTCAAACCCATTGAAGTTAATAGTGTTAATTTTTCTATTTTCATAGCATGTTAGTAGCGTGCTTATATTTTAGAGAGAAAGTGTGGATGTTTTATTTCAAACACAAAACTATATAACACTAGATGGAGTCAGGATAGAATTATACCCAAGAGAATTTTGGCAAGATTATTGATTTCGAACATTACGTGGAGAAAACGAGCTGACTATTAACTCAATTAATTATGTGCTAGCAAATGAAAACAAAACAAAAAGGTATGAAAATGATATTTGAAGTTATTTTAGAGAAATCTCTAAAGAGTCTCCAAAGAGTGGGGCTCAATAAATTTTTAATTTATCACATGAAATTGAACAATCAATATAGCAATATTACAGTAATCACTCTAAACTACTTATTATATTATAAATACTTAATACTGAAATAGTTTTTTATAAACCTCAAGAATATCTAAACAATTTATTTGATTATTAAAAGAGATTAATACGACATATAATCATGTACCCACTAACTTGTACAAGACCTAAAAATTGGCATTTAGGTCTAGACACACAAATAATTGACTTGTATTTTCTTATAAAATGTTAAGTCAAATTATTAACTTTGACAACAAATTTGATAATGAGTCCCTCATGAAAAAAATAGAAATCTTGCATTACTTCTATAATATCAATTAAATATATTCAAATGTGACAATTTAGATAATAAATAAGGGATTCCAAAATAAATTTACTTTTTAAGAATAGTAATACAAAATTTTGGAAGCTTTACATTTAAATTTTAGAGCATATAGTTTATCTTACCTCACTATTAGAAGCATGTCTTCTTATTTCATTATTTTGGAGAAGGGCTAATTATTCTTCTGAAAATATTGCATAATTTATATATATTTTTAATTTTTTTTATTATTTGAAGATTACGATACTGTCATAGAAGAAGATGAGGTCTTAGTGATATATGTACAAAAGCTAGTTTAAAAATAAACAATTATTATTCTTTCAAGCAAACAAACATATTTTGAAATAAAATTTTGAAAAAATATATTTTATTTTTAAAGTGTTTAGTTCGAGTTTCAGACTTGTTCATTATTTGGGTTAAAATTGAGTTGGCCTAAATAACCCAAAATTGGCCCAACTGCAATTCAAGTTCAAAGTTAATTAGGCGTAATGATTCAAAAGTTGCTTGAAATATATAGTAAATGGATTAGACTACTGGTCCGGATCTAGTCATATTTCAAATTTAATATTTTGACTTATCTAATAAACATATTGAGCATGGGTTAACTTCAGGTTAAACCCATTGAAGTTATTATAGTTAATTTTTCTATTTCCGTCGCATGTCAGAAGGGTGCTTTTACTTTAGAAAAAAAGTGTAGATGTTTTATTTAAAACACAAAAACTATATAAATTTATCACTAGATGAAGTCAGGATAGAATTAATCCCAAGAGAACATTGGCATGATTATTGATTTTAAACATTACATGGAGACAACGAGATTACTATTAACTCAACTAGTTATGTGCCCGCAAATGAAAACCAAATAAAAAGGTATGAAAATAATATTTGAAGTTCTTTTAGAGAAATCTCTAAAGAGTCTCCCAAGAGTGAGGCTCAATACCTTAAAAATTTATCACATGAAACTGAACAATCAATATAGCAATGTTACACTAATCACTCTAAGCTATTTATTATAGTATAAATACTTAATACTGAAGTAATATTTTATAAGCCTCAAGAATACCTAAATAATTTGTTAGATTGTTAAAAGAGATTAATATGACATATAATCAAGTACCTACTGATTTATACATGACCAAAAAATTGGCATTCAAGTTAGGTCTAGATACCGAAATAATAGACTTGTATTTTCTTATAAAAAGTTAACTTGTTAACTTTGTCAACAAATGTGATAATGAGTTCGTCGTGAAAAAAAATAGAAATCTTGCATTACTTGTAATATTTAAATTAAATATATTCATATTTGACAATTTAGGTAAGAAATTAGGGCCCCAAAATAAACTTATTTTTTTGAATAGTAATACAAACATTTGGAAGCTTTACATTAGATTTTAGAGTATATAGTTTATCTTACCTCACTATTAGAAGCATGTCTTGTTATTTCATTATTTTGGAGAAGGGCTAATTATTCTTCTAAAAATATTGTATAATTCTTATTTTTTTTATTTTTGCATTATTTGAAGATTATGATATTCTCATAGAAGAAGAGTTTTTCATGCTTTCCCAACTTCTATTCTTTTTAATACACTATATCAATCTTCATATAATAAAGTTTAAGAATATCTTCTAGTGTCATTGTAATTTTAAATTATTGATCATAGTTTAGGTTTGAATGGATTTTGCTCCCTCTTCAAAGTAAGTATTTCATGGTTGCAACACAACCTTTGCTTAGCTCCCTATAATTCATGTAAGTTATGCATAATTAATATTGCTATGAATTTAGGCCTCATTGAAACCGCAAAATATGTTTTGAATAATCTTAGATATATAAATCTAGCATGTTCTTCTATGGAAAACATGGTAAGATCAATGAAAAAAATTTGGATATAGTTACTACAAGTTTAACATGAGTTAAAATAATATATTTTCTTTCATAATTTCTAAATCAAGTTACATTTTCCCCATTTATAGTGTTAAATCACATTTTATTATATTTAATGCATAACTAGTAAATAGTTAAAATCTAATGAAATAAATATTTCAATATGCAAGGATCCCAAAATGTTTTTAGGAAAATAATCCATGAATGATTTATTTTAAGTTTTATTGATTTTATATTTTTTTAAAATTAAGATAACATTATTTCTTAGTAAAGTATGCATGCTATAACAAGTTTTCTCATAAAGTAATATCACATATCTTTATTAAAAAAATTGTCACTCAAGTGCAATAATGAACACATCGATGAAACATAATAAGGGAAATATAATTTATTTGATTTGACAAGTTTTCCTTTGTTCATGAGGCATGGTTGGCAAAAAAAATTTGGATAATTGACTTATATTAAAGTGTACATAAAGAAGGGTTGGGTATGCATGAAATTGAATAATTCTTATACTCTACCAACTAAATTAACAAGAGTGATAGAAATATCATTATGGATTTACTAAGGAGAAGAGGGAGGTGGGAGAATATATCTTCCATCATATGAATGATCATAATTGAGGCCAAGGTAGTTGTTGAATTGATGTGAGAGTAACTTCTAGAGTGAGATTATGAACAATAACATCAATTTTAATATTATTAGGCAAAAAAAACTGAAATTCCTTAAAAACAGATATGTATTTTGAAATTGAAAAGCTTTTTGATGACTAAGGAGAGACATCGAGCCATTTTGAATATTGGACTTCCTTAGGATCAAAAATAATTTGTTATTGATGTTAAGTGCTTTCCTTGGCACATTTTTTACAAAATTGGATCTCATGTGCAAGCAAAAAGTAATGAGAGAAAAAGCTCAACTCTCACTCAAATATCACCTTTTACTAATAATCTTTAGCTTGAAATCCAATCCAAATAATATCCAAGCGATTTTAAGTGATATTAATTTTCATTAAAACTCTTGCAATCAAAATCTTAGAGACAACATCAATAGAAGAATCCTTATGCTGATGGTTGTTAAATAAATAACACAATGAGAATAAGATGGCCTTACCAAATAGGTAGACTCTTAAATAAGAAGATGCTATCTAAATAATAGGAAAATTTTCATTAGAAGTTGGAATATATAAAAATTATGGTATGCTTAGCTAGAATATATAAATGCTTTAATAATCATCAAATGAACAATTAATGCTTTGATGGGAGAAGGGTTATACTTCAAGGCATATAAGAGTTCAATTAATTTCAAAGCATAAAAGCATTCTTTCTTCCATGAGAGCAAAAGGAGAAGATCACGAATTTTGAAAGGGATGGCCACACTATGGGAATTATCATTAAATACATACTAAGCAAAATGGAAGAGACTCTAAGAAGTTATGGGAGAGCAAACAAATGACAGAAAAAAGAGAAAGATATTAATTAAAGTATAAAAGTTAACTTGAAAATTCAAAATGAAAAGCCATCATTAGTGTCTTATGATAAGAAATGAAAGTAAAGTTTTAGTTTAATTATTCCTAATCTTTTCATAGGACTATAATATCTTATAAAAATTAGAATTTAGTAATAAAGAAAAAATTAAATTATATATATAAAGAATGATAGATGTAATTCGAATGTAAAAATAAGAAAATGAAAAGAAATCAAAAGTAAAAACTAGATGATAATTTAACATGCAACAATTGAAGTAGAGATGCCAAAGAGTGAAATTAATGTATAAAGACTAGTTAAATAAGTAGCTCAAAGTGGTTATTTAGAAACATAAAAAAGTAAATTAAGATTGACAATACAACATATAGAGTCGATGTACTTACTTAGGGTTAATCTAAATGCTTTTCTCCCGAAGAAGAGCTAATGGTGCTAGCTAGCTTAGTTGATAAGGATCTTGGAAGTTACTGTCAACATCCTACGATTAATTTCCACATATATTAAATTAATATTTTAACACTTAATGTTTTTATCACAAAAAAAGAGTGCAAAACTTATCTATATCATACCCTTATTTAAAGGAGAAGTGTAACAAAAATATGTCCAAACTTGATTTCAAAACTTCAATCCATCTTTCCAAATTTCAGTTCAAAAAATTTTTGAATAAACATAAATATGGACTATAATGCCACTACTAAAATAAATAAATACTACACATGAACACAACTAAAATACAACCATTTCTTTGCAAATTTCCAACTAGTTAAAAATATATGTAAAAAAAAGTTATTAAAATTATATTGCATAAATTAAATCAATTCTTACTACAAAATATACATTGGCCGCTGCTTATAGTTACATTAAATTCTTACCATTTTTTTTCTGATAAAACTAAGTGCTTCTATTTGAATAAAACTAAATAAAATATGCCTATGCAAAAAAATTAAAATAAAATGAGCTAGAGCTTTGGAGTTTGATGAATATGGTGAAAGAAATTAAATTACCTTAGTGCTTACGCTCGTAAACATGACTTTATTTAGTCACCTCCAATATCTAATAGCTTGAATTAATTGCAAGCTATTCTCTTCAGCTTTATTATCATCATAAACGCTTAATAGGATGCATATGATGGCTTAAATTGTAGTTCTATTTATAACAATTGCAAAATAATTGCATCTATTTAACTATTTGGCTATTACATTCATACTAATTGCATGAATTTCATTCAAAAGATATTTAAGGTTCACACATATGTCCAAAGATGCACACTTTTTTTGTTGATACTAAAATCAACATTTTATTCAAGCACTCTCTCTATAATTTTATGAGAATTTAAACTGATTTATACAATATTTTGCATTCACTTTAATGTGAGAAGATGATGAATTTATTTGTTAAAAGCACCAAACCACTACAAATATACTAAAGAATTTGGAGAATTAGTGACACAAAGTATTTGTGTTGCAATATAAAATAGTAGATTTATGTACAAAGCTAGAAGGGAAATAAGATTACTATCAGTAGTTGAATGGATAAACTACTTTAGCTCCTCCATTCTTTCAATTCCCAATATCGATAAATACAATCATATTATATAAATGAATAAACTAATGTAATCATGCCTATAATAAATAAATTGATTTTTTTAAATGAATAATAATTTATTTTATAAATAAAAATAATTAGATCTAATTTTTTAACAAGATTTGGCTTTAAAATTCCAACGTAATATTAATTTTCTTTATTATGAATAGTCATGCATAGTAATTTATACTATTAGGATTATTATGTTTTATGACAGACCGTTTAAGTCTATAGAAATTAAAAATATCGCCCAAGTTTCCAAGAGTTTTATTATGAGATCAATTATTCCAATTTATCAAATATACTAAATTATTATCTTTATTTGAAATTCTTGGCTTGAAGAGTTGTTTGATAAAAATTTGATAGGATGTAGAATCTTTATATAAGAATATATATATATATATATATATATTAAAAAATACCACATAATTGATTTTTACTCATAAATTTAAATATTTTTAATTGAAAAAATTAATTATTAATATATTTAATCCAACTTTAAACTTTCTAAAACTGACTCTCTTATAATTAATTTCTTGCATGAAATGCCACAAACTCAAGTCAATTATCAAGAAAATATTAACTACTCACAAAATTACCTGATAAAGTGGTCACATCGGTGGTGTGGAGCCGAAGAAGGGACCTCCCATTCTCATCTCATTCTGAAGAGCTTTAAACACCTCTCTCCACACCACTTTAGACAAATTTGGGCAACTACTCGCATAGTAATCAGCTCTCAATTGACCACTTTCCCTAAAACATGCACAAAACAAAATTATCACACCCAAACTCAAAGAGGAGCTCTTCATATTCTCTTCTTAAGACCACATGTCTCTCTCTCTCTCTCTCTCTGCTCTCTCTCTTTCCACTCTATATGTTACTATGGATAATTGACAGTTCAAGACAGAGCTTATATAGAGTAAGAAGTACTCAAAAAAAAGACCAATGGTGCTATATATCTATCTCTTCAAGCTTATCTCTTTGTATAGTGGGCATCCGTCGGCCAACTCAGTGTGGGTGCACATAAACCCTAGCATAAGGGACCCTAAATAATTTTACTCTTTAAGACTAGTAATACAAACACTTAGAAGCAATACATTTATCTTTTAGAGCACATAATTTATGTTATCTCACTACTAGAAGCATGTTTTCTTATATAAATCATTATTTTGGTGAAGTGTTGTTTGTTCTTCTAATAACATCAAACAATTTATTTTTTTTAAATTTTTCTTTTTTTAATGTCTAAGATATTTTGATAGAAAATGTCTCTCATACTTTTCCACCTTCTATTCTTTTTTAATTGCCTATATAAATCTCAAAATAAATATGTTGGTGTTTACTCTAGAATAGAGAAAATAAATGACACCACACAGAGTTTAGGAATATTATTTAGATGAATAAATACATCATTAAAGAATAAGCATATTATCTCGAAAGATAAGCATGCTCTCCTATAATGGATTCAATCATTTCAATAAAAGACTCCTAAGGCTAATGGGTCTTTCGTGCATGAGAGTATTTTCCCTTGAACTACATGGAAAAGTGTAGAACATGGTCTATTTTATCCAGGGATCATGGTTCCCTATCAAGGCAAGCCTCTATAGTTAATTACATCTTAGGAATGGTCTCATCTTAAGAATACTCTCAATTAAAGAAATAAGTGGTTATTCCTAAAGACTACTAAGGTAGCTTTCAAAGGAATGATTTTGGAAATTCAATTAGAGATGTCCAAATTGGAGAGAGTTATTTTTAAAGTCAAATGGAAAAGAGTAGGAAATATCTATTGATAATCGGGATGCCTAGTAGACATTTCATCTATTCTATGATTAGGCTTCAAATTTGGGATTTAATTTTAGATTGGAAGTTATCATTTTCTTATAAATTTAAGGCTTAGATTCTAGTTGCACAAGACTGCATAAATTCCTAGGGTTGAAGACTTATTCCTAAAAGGATGCTTTAGGACCTAATCTATAGGCTCTTTTGACACATGTCAGATGCTCGACCTAATTGTATCCTTGGAAATCATTGGCCATTCTCCTCACATGAGGGAACTAGCCTATCCCTGACTCTTCTAGACTTATAATTTGCCTGGAGAAGGCTGCCAGCTAACACCACCAAAGTGCATTTTAAAACCATGAGGATAAGTAATATGAATACAAGCTGGCTGGGTTGTTGAATTTTTAGAAAAGAAATCTATGAGCCTAGACTTCCTAATCCCTAAGATCATATAGGGTATGAAGATGCATCTAACTAATGCATATTTTTTAGTTTTTTATAATTTTCTGACTCAATATTCATTTTTGTCCATAAGAATGCAATTTATGCCTAATGCATGTAATTAGAAAAAGATTATGGGCCAAATCAGAATAGAAGAAGGTTTACTTCCATCATAGGCTCTCAAAGGTCAAGCCCAGGTTCTCTGGCAAGCATGGAAGTCCTTCATTAATCAAGAGTGAAACAATATGATTTATGCATGATATTAAAATATCTAGCTATGGGTTGCTACATATTTTATCTTGCTATAATGGCCTAGGATTTTATATGAAGATTATGAGTTGTATTTATTTTAATGTTTCAATTGATTTAGTTGGGTAGAAAATTTAGTTTATCCTATGAGCCTATGTCCAGGCATTCATCATAGCATAAACATAGCACAGAAAGAAACCAAAGAAAAGCATATTGTTTCTATTGCACACCCAAAATAAATCAAATAGAATTAAATTATATAAGAAAAAGGCCAATGCCTAGGTAATCATGTACACCCTAAGAAAGAAAAAATGGGCAAGTTCTCGCCTTATACAACACTAGAACTACAAGTTTAGATCTATGGGTCTTCTTTCCAAGAAAGTCTCCTTCTTTAGGGACATCCATCTCCACAGAGACCACATCTCCTCCGCCTGCAATCCTAGACCCCATAGATCCTAACCTAATTCTAAGCTCAAATTTATATATAAAATTCAAAAAAGAAATCCTAAGCCCTGTAAAATAGATATTAGGAAATACACACAACACACAAAGCAGTTTATAATTCACAAACATACGGGGTTAGCATTAGTTGCTTGCCAAGCCCACCTGTCTATGAACTACATTAAGGGATTTTTAACTTCTGCAAGTAAACAAAAATTTTATGATTTATTTATTACAACAATCCCTTTAACATAGTCCTCTACAAAAAATAGTGTAAAATCTAGAAATAACACCCTTACATCCAGTCTAACGAACAAAGAAGCCTAGGCATTCAGTCTAAAGTAATACACCACACAGACATGTGAAGCACAACAAAACATATCATAGGAGATTAAAAAAAATCACAGAACGATCTAACCGAGAACTAGGGTCCATGACCTAAGTAATCTAGTGTGTGTAGAGGTTGGGCTTATGTGGTGAGTCTTTGCTAAGCTTTTAAGTTCAAGTTTAAATTTGAAGTTTGATTTTATTTAATTTTTATCTTTGGTTGGTTTCAATTCAAATGATTTAGTGATTTAATTTTCCTTTTATGTTCATTTTTTTGGTTAAAGTAATATTTAAGTTTTTGAGAATGAGAAATAAAATGAATTTCATTTTTAGGTGAAACTCACTTTGTTCCTCATCCTAAATCCTAATGAAGTTTCCAAAAGTCTAACAAAGATCCTTAGGTATTTTAATTAATCATTTTGATGTTATTTATGTTTGGATTAGTTTTATGTTATTTCATTTGTTTGAATTATTTTATTTGATTCAATTTGTTTGATTTATTTCATTTTGAATTAAGCTATGTGGATTTCATTTGATTTGGCTTATGTTAATTTAAAGAGTTTGATTTTATTCAATTTAACTTAAGTTATTAAATTATGGATTTGTAAGCTTAAGGTTTAAGTTCATTAATATGAATTAGTACCTTAGGTTTGTTCATGGATTATGCTTAACCTAAAGCACTTAGGTTAATTATTTGATCTGATTTAATTAACCTAGGTTTTAGATTCATTATTTAAATTTATTAGAGATGAATGATTTTGTTAAACTCCATTGATTCAAAGGTTAAGATTTAAGTTAATTAATAATTTTATTAACCTAAGGTTTTATTTCATTAACCTAAGATTGAATTTGATCACTTTAATTGACTTAGGATATTTAGAGAAGTTTTTGAATAGTTTTCTAATGTTTGATGGAGATTAGTTTGAATTACCACTTTATTTAATAGGTAAATTAATTTCCTTAACCCAATATTTGATAAACATTGACCTAGGGATTTAGAAATTTAAAACCTCCTAATCCAGATATTATTTGGACCTAAAATATTTATCACAAGTAGGATAACATGCCAGTTTTACATCCCTAAAGTTTTAGCTTGATTAGAGATGTAATTAGGGTGTAATTAAGGTTTTAATTATTTCATTAAAACCTAAATTAAGCCTAATTTATTAAGATTCATTAAGAGATTTTATTTTTCACTTATTCTTCTCGAAAATACCTTTCTAATGTGTGTTTATTCATGATTTTTGGTTAACTTGGTGATTTACTATGATTTAATTAAATTCAGGTTATTTAATTAAATTATTTAATTCATTTAATTATCTAATTAAGTCAATTTAGGGATTACTAGGTTCATATAGGTTTAATTAAGTTTAATTTTTATTCTGATGCTCATTATTATTCATTATGTTGATTTAAGGTTATTTGATTAAAGTTTTTTAATAATTTCATTAAAGGTTAATTAATTTAATTAATTAAAAGGTCAAGCATATGAAATTTTAATATCCCTTGAATTCAGAGAAATAAATCCCCACAAATCCACCTAAGGTGTATTTTATGCTTAATTTCATTTCCCAAAGTTTCAAATTAATTGGATTATTAATTTGAAGTAATTAGGGTTTAATATTTTTTAATTAAACTCAAATTAAGAGAAAATTACCCAATAAAAATTGAAGATTTTAATTTCTATGGATTCCTCTCATCAAGATGAATCCATAGAGCTTTTATTTATAATTGTCTGATCTATATTTGATTTTATATGGTTTTTAGAAGCTTTCAACATTTTTTAAATTAATTAAACCATTACTTAACGATTTTTTTGGGGTCCCACATGATCCGGTAATGGCATGCTGCGTGGCTCTGTGGGTTGTGCGGTGGCGCCACAGGGTGCCGCGACAACGTAGTTCAAAATACAAGATCGCTTACGGATTGTTCAGATTGATCCCACAGCTTCCTTGTGGTGAAATCAATCTCATGCTTTAGATCAGGCCATCCAATCCAAATGCATGGATTAGATGGTGTAGAGATCGTCTCCTTCAATTCTTGCAGGAACCGAGGACTGTTGATAGAATTTTGCTAATATTTTTTGATATAGGTAATGAAATCACACCATTTTAAGTGTTACACGATCATGAAAAAAAATCCTATGATTCTATATGGTTGGATCAACTTGAAGACCACGTTTCCTATGAAAATGATCAAAACTGAACTCTTTAAGGAAAAGCTTGAGGTCAATAATGACATACCTCGATTCGTTAGATGATTGGATTTACAATTGATCATAGAGCTTCAAATGCTTGAACCTAGCTTTCTTGCCAAAGGAATTAGATTAATTCCTTATAGATTGCTCCCTAGACCAACCCTTGAGTGATTTTTTGGCTTTAATGATTTGTGTAGTAAGGACATTTAGGGGAGGGGAGCTTTTGTTAGCTCGTTTTAATGTGTGAAGGTGTGTTTGTGCTCAATCCTCCATGGGAAGTCTCCCTTGTTTTTTCCATATGGCGAGACTCTATCTTCCTCTTTTCTCTCTTTTCCCTCTTTCTTTCTCTCTCCTTGGTTGTTTTTTTTCTTTGATTGCTAATTGCCTTCATTTCCTTCACTTGAAGGCAGCCACCTTGTTAAGGGATGGAGTTTGTTTGTTGTGGGAAGAGGGAAATTTCCCCTTCTTCCTCTTTTCTTCATTTCTTTATTTTATTTTTTATTTATTTGCTGATTTGTTAATTGATTTAATGGTGAATTGCATTTCCCATTTCATTTTTTTAATTGAATGTGAATTGCATTGGTTGAAAGTGATTTGAATTTTCCTTAGGTTTGAGTTCAAAGTAGCCTATTTAAGTCATTTTGATTTAAAGAATTTATCTTACCTAATCTAGGCCTCAATGGACTCAAATTTCTTAATCATTATGATCAAACATGTTTATTTGATTTTTTTAAAAATATTTTTATTGATTTATTTTAGTCAAATTTTAGTGGGTTGACTTTTTGACCAGGTGGGCCCACTTAATTCAATACTAGGTTGACCAGAGTTGACTTTAGATTTGACTTTGAACTTCCATTTTATTTTCATTGATTTACTTGATTTAATTTATGTTGGATATTTGACTTGATTTTTTATCAAACCAAGTAGATGCATTTCCTAAGTTACTAAGCACAATGACTTGGACATTGAATTAGGAAATCTCTATTTGAACTTGAGATCTTCTCATTGCAAAAATGACCACTTCCAAAAATGAGGTCAACAAATATAAAGATTAAGAATATCTTCTAGTACCGTTGTAATTTGAATTTCTTGATGGTAGTTTTGGGACTTTTCTTTTCAGTAAAGTCAACTTTTAGCCTCAACATCAAATTCTAGAAATCAACATTGGTCTTAAAGTTCTATTTGGATTATAAAATAAATCATATATTAGTTCATCTAGTTTAAAAAGAGGGTAGAGTAGTAAAGCTTATAAGTCTACATCAAGTGCTTCTTCATAATATCACCAAAGAAAACATTTGATACCTAGCCCATACATATTCACTTACATTAGTTTTATTTTCATAGGTCTTTTTTGAAGGACGCTTATAACATAATGATGGTGATTCTTTAAACGTTCATTCTATATTATTATTGTCTTCTATAAGTTTGGGGTTCTACTCAAGAGAAATAGCTCATTATTATGACTTTATAGGATCACCAAAATTTGAAGGAATAACTAATACATATCAAATGAATTATATCTTATTATTTAAAAAATAAATATTCCTAAAATGAGCAAAAAGACTTGAAATTTTGTGGGAAATTGCTAATAATAATGATGATGATGATTCTTGAAAATTGATTCTATATTCTAGACAATTTTAAGTTTATATATCATATTAATGGACCTATTTTAATATCTTAATGGCCCTAATAACAAAAATACACATCATCTTTACTCACTACAGTTCAACATTTTCATGGAATAAAATGCTAAGTATCATGCCAATGGCTTAAAATTAAGGAAATAACATGTTTTGGTATGCTTATAGTTGAATTTTTTTATTATCTATTGGCAAAAGTAACAAGAGAGATGGTAATAACATCATGAATTTACTAAGGAGATTAGGGAGGCGGGAGAACATCTTCCATCCTAAGAATGATCATAAGTGATGGCAAGTTAGTTTGTTGAAGAGATGTAAGAATAACTTCTAGAGTGAGATTTTCAATACAAGAAGCTTTATTAATAATAGCAGTTATTTCAAAACTATTGGAGATGACAATGGAAAAAGAGAGTCTATCCATGAAAACAAATACACATTTAATTGTTGAGGAATTTTTGGAAGACTAAGTAGAGGCATTGAGTCATTTTGAATATTGGGCTTTACATTTATGATAAGAGACAAATTAGCAATCAATGGAAACAAATTTTATTGATGTAACATTATGTAATGGGTGCTCTTTGACACAACTATATTTGGTTTTGAAAATGGAAACAAAGGAATAAAAAAAATTTAAGCAAAGAAAAGAAATGACTGTAGATTAGAGTATGGTTTATGATTTTAATCATCATAAAGATAAAGAACTTTATGACATCACTAAGAAAATTAAGATATTGTAATAGGCATAAATGAATTTTAATTAATTTTGTTTTGTTACACCATCCATGTAAATTAATATTATAATAGAAGAATTTTAATTATTTCGCTATTACATTCATACTAATTGCTTGGGTTTCATTCAAAAGATATTTAAGGTTCACACATATGTCCATTGATGCACACTTTTTTGTTGATACTAAAATCAACATTTTATCAAGAATCCTCTATGATTTTATAAGAATTTAAACCGATTTATAAAATATTTTGTATTCTTTTTGTTGCTAGAAAATCAGCATGAGAGTAAAAGTTTACACCTTAGCCTTGTTGCAAAATCCAGCACACACACAGGTATTTAAAGAGTGAACAAGAAAACTCAAGAATTTTCACATGAAAAAAGCTCAAAAAGAGAGAAAAACCATGAGGCCTAGCCCAGTAAAAAGCTTCCACTATATATTTATTTTGGAGTACAAGTTTTCCCGATAACGGGATTACATAATTGTATATGAGAAAGGCTGACAATGGGAATCCAATCAGACAACAACGGCCATACATTAATGGTGAACATGGGTCACATTGACAATGAAGGTCGTTGGATGGTGACAGCGAAGATGACCATCGAGGATCCAATGACCGACGATGGTAGTGGTGGCGCTATGATGATGGCGATGGTTGACATGGCCGGCGATGAGCAAAGGGTCACGGTGATGACCGGCAACGGAGATACATGAAGGATTGAATGGCCGGGTGGTGGTTGATGACCGTTGGTGGCACCATTAAGAGATCTTAAAGCTTTAAAGCTCTGGCCTCATGAGGAATGAGGGGATATTTATAGATTGGAGGAGTGGTGTCTTTGTAAATACATGCAAAACCCGTACCACTCCACTTCATCGGATGACTCAAAATGATCCCTTTGATCATTTAATGTATTTTAAATATTTGAATGCTCAAATGAAGTCATAATTTTGAGATCTTGGGCTTGTTAGATCTGGCTCATCGAGATGCTCGATTTGACTATAAACACTCCATGTTTGAGAGCTTTTTAGAAATTTAACTGATATCCCAAAGTTTCCAATGATATTTTAAGTTCTTTATTTTGACTAATTTCAACTTCGGATCAGTTTGCTTTTAACGTCAAGATTCGTGCTTTGACTAGTAGAATTTTCAGTATCATATTAACTTTAATGTGAGAAGATGATGAATTTATTTGTTAAAAGCACCATACCACTACAAATATACCAAAGAATTTGAAGAATTAGTGACACAAAGTATTTGTGTTGCAATATACAAAGCTAGAAGAGAAATAAGATTACTATCAGTAGTTGAATGTAGGCGATTGTTTCCATTATATCAGGCTTCTACAACTTTAGCTCCTCCATTCTTTCAATTCCCAATATCGATAAATACAATCATATTATATAAATTAATAAACTAATGTAATTATGCCTATAATAAATAAATTGAATTTTTAAAATGAATAATAATTTATTTTATAAATAAAAATAATTAGATCTAATTTTATAGCAAGATTTGGCTTTAAAATTCCAACATAATATCATTTTTCTTTATTATGAATAGTCATGGGTAGCAATTTATACTATTAGGATTATTATGTTTTGTTACAGGCCGTTTAAGTTTATAGAAATTAATAATATCGTCCAAGTTTCCAAGAATTTTAATATGAGATCAATTATTCCTATTTATCAAATATACTAAATTATTATCGTTATTTGAAATTCTTGCCTAGAAGAGTTGTTTGATATAGAATCTTTATAAATATATATATATATATATATATATATATATATATATATATATATATAGAGAGAGAGAGAGAGAGAGAGAGAGAGAGAGAGAGAGAGAGAGAGAGAGAGAGAGAGAGAGACCAAGAAATTGACTTACGAAACACTCAAGCATGCCTCTAACAACTCATGGGGTTTCTAACATGCGGAGCAAATTTTTGAAATATATATTCATATAAAAAATACAACGTAATTGATTTTTATGGTAAATTTAAATTTTTTTGAATTTAAAAAAAAATTAATTATTAATATATTTAATCCAACTTTAAACATTCTTAAATTGACTCACATATAATTAATTTCTTGCATGAAATGCCACAAACTCAAGTCAATTATCAAGCAAATATTAACTACTCACAAAATTACCTAACAAAGTGATCACATGGGTGGTGTGGAGCCAAAGAAGGGACCCTCCCATTCTCATCTCATTTTGAAGAGCTTTAAACACCTCTCTCCACACCAGTTTAGACAAATTAGGGCAACTACTTGCATAGTAATCCTTTCTCAATTGACCTCTTGCCCTAAAACATGCACAAAGCAAAATTACCACACCCAAACTCAAAGAGGAGCTCTTCATATTCTCTCTGTAAGACCACATATCTCTCTCTCTCTCTCTCTCTCTTTTCACCTATATATGTTACTATGGATAATTGAAGGATGAAGATTTATATAGAGTAAGTAAGAAACCGAGAAAAAAACAAAAATGGTGCTATATATCTATGTCTTCAAGTTTATCTCTTTGTAGTGGCCGCCAACTCAAAGGTGAACATAAACCCTAGCATAGTGTGATCCTTTTTAAGGTTTTAGGGTTTCTACGGATTGTAAAATATATTATACGAAAATGAGTAGGAGATGAGTTCAATCTGGTTTGTATTTCACCTTCGTAGAGGTTGCAACTTGCAATGAATCTCACTTGCATGCTGGATTCTTTTGCTTGGTGGAATAAAGTAAATAAGGATAGCTGATTCTATTTGACTTGAAGTGCTAAGATCATTTAGAAAATAATCAATTTTTTATTGGGATGGTTTCCATTGGAGCCACTTCAAGCTGAATAACGAGGGAGATCAGATAGAGAGAGAGAGTGTGTGTGTGTTTGTGTGTGTTTAGCCGTAATATAATCAAATAACATGGTATAACTCATTTTCAACTCACTTTATCTTAAAAAATATATAAAATAAATCTACAAATTAAAAAATATGTTGAAAATAATTCAATCATTAAAAACAAAGAACTTTTATGAAGTAATAAATGAGTTGATTATAACTAAAACCTAACTACATTTAATTTCTATTGTCAACCTCGTCTCTTTCTCCAACATCTCATGACAATGTACCTCGAATGTTATTATGGTCAACCACATGAGTGAATTAGTAGATGCCACTACCACTCATACTCTTTTTAGTATTTTTAGAGAACTTGGAAGTATAAATCACACACTCTCATATTAATATCAATTCTTAATTTCAGATTTTTCAGATGTAACTATAATTGATCTACTAACCGAACAAAACTAATGTTATGCATTATGCCTATTTTTACTATAGTTTTAAAAATACATATAAGAATATCTTGAAATAATTTTTATCATGCTCATTCTAATAAAATTTATATGAGAAAATCCAAACAATTCTTTCTAGAATTCAAGGGGAGCTGAGTTTTGGTGCACGAAAGTTGATCGACAACACTTACATAATTCATGCATGATGAAACTTAAAGCAATCACAAGCTTATTGGTAATGGGAATGGATAACTAATTATAGTTCTTATGAAGACTCGCTGGGTTCCATTATACTGCGCATGCAACTTAAGACCAATAGAAATCTCGTTTAATTCTCTCAAGTGTGTAAAAGCATAGTGGTTAATGTCATCTATAATTCAGATGTAATTTTTGAACTTGACTTGATATCTATACATCTTGCAAAAACAAAACTTAGCAATGTGTGAGTAATTAAACTTATTTTAAAAAATGTTGTCATCCATTTATTTTTTTATATCTAATATATATCACATGTGCTACATATATATGTTAAAATTATATTGGTCTTTTGAATTATAAAGAAGCATACTTTTTTGATTTAGTCATTAAGATTAACTATTGGAGATGGGATCACTTTCAATTCAAAATGTCTTCGAAGAAAGGAATAAAAAATTGGTTATCACATAATATGTTGAGCTAAGTCACTTTTCCAATGGTTTAAAATCAATGTTGATGGACGCTCTAAAGGTTGGCAAAGGCTTTCTAATGGGAGTGGTATATATAGTGATTTTTTTGGGTAACACAATAATTTCACATAATATCCCTATAAAACAAATTAATTTTCCCCTCTTGTTAATCTTAAATCACATATTTTTAATTGATGCATAATTGGTAATTAGTTAAAAGCTAATGTAATTAAGATATCAATACAAAATGATCTCAAAAGTTTTATAAAAAAAATATTTTTATGAATGACTTCATTTTAGTTTTAGTGACTTTATATTTATTTAAAACTAGTATCTCATTATTTTTTTATTTTAAGTGTTGTTGTTACAATAAGTTTTTTCATAAAGTAATGTCATATATCCTTATTAAGAAATATGGTGCACTTAAGAGAAATAATGAACACAAGGATGAAAAATAATTAGAGAAACTAACAAAAAAAAGAAGATATCTAGTTGATTAGATAAGTTTGATTTCATGTTTGTATGGTTGAAAAAATAATCAAAGAAATTTTCTTATATTGAAGTGTACATAACGTGACTTGCTTATAATTGAATCTTTTATACTCTATTGGCCAAAGTAACAAGAGAGATGGTAATAGCATCATGAATTTACTATGAGAGGAGGGAGGCAGGAGAACATCTTCCATCCTATGAATGATCATAAGTGATGGCAAGTTAGTTTGTTGAAGAGATGTAAGAACAACTTCCAGAGTGAGATTTTCAATACAAGAAGCTTTATTAATTATAGCAGTTACTTCAAAACTATTGGAGATGATAATGGAAAAAGAGAATCTATCCAAGAAAATAAGTACGCATATAATTGTTGAAGAATTTTTTGAAGACTAAGTAGAGGCATTGAGTCATTTTGAATGTTGGGCATTACATTTATGATACTAGGAGACAAATTAGCAATCAATGGAAAAACGGGCAAAGAAGTCTCAATATAGATTTGAATTTATTGCAGTGTTTATATATGATGTGAAGATAATTCTTTAGGATTAATAATAATTTGTTAATTATGTTAGGTGCTTGCTTTGGCACATTTCCTATATTTTCCTGAAGTAAGAAGTAATAATAATTATATTATTATTATTAATAATATTATGCCTTCCTTGGCACAGATTCTTTCCTCTTCAGCCATAATATTATGTACTAAAAAAATAAAAATGATTCAATGATCATTAAATAAACTAGTAATAGTTTGGTGGCGAAGAGTTCGACTCCATGGCATATAAGGGCATGAGGAATGTTCTTTATATTGGGAATGCAAATGAAACTTACATAATAAACACAAAAGGAAAAATAGAAGATTAAATAATGAGCAATAAAGAAATTGAGCATAGAACATTCCTTACTTTTATAGATGAAAGTGTTGAGTTAAAAAGGAAAGCAATTAAATAAAATATTCATTATTAAGTCCACATCAAAAGAATGTGTAATGAAATAGACGTTAAATTAGGAGTAATTTTGGTTTATGACTTTCTTAATCATAGCGCAAAGATAAAGAACTCTTATGACATCACTAAGAAAATTAAGATATTGTAATAGGCATAAATGAATTTTAATTAATAATGTTTTGTTACACCATCCATCAGTAGGTTGATCTTATTATAATAGCTAGAGACTTTTGTTAGGGATCTTACACTCTTATATATATATATATATATATATATGTGTGTGTGTGTGTGTGTGTGTGTGTGTAACATGATAGGGGAGATGGTAAATATAAAAATGTAGATAAGGATTTGTGGAATAGTAAATAATTACGTTCCTTCACAAATATGCCTTGGCTTAAGACTTTACAATAATATAATAATAAATCTTTAAGTAGAATTTTTTGCTCATTAGAATCACAAGAGCACTCATCAAGTTCTTTGTGTGGAAGCCCTAGATTTACTAAAAGGTTGTAGTAAGTAGATCTTGAAATGGAAGAGAACTTTTGATTACCGGTCTAACTCAACTTACAGTTCACAATTTTGAATATTTTTAGCAGTGTTATATTATATTTACAAAAGCTCATGCTTTTTTGCCCTATTCTTCATATAACTCTTCGATGAAGTCCCCCATGAATTTATGCCTCCTCCATGTCTTTGTTATATACTTATAAACGTAATGAAGTGAACACAACAAAGTTCAACTATTTCCAAACCTTATTCCATGGTGACCAAGAAGGCGGTCACAAACTGAAGGGTGACAACGCGGAAAGCATCATTAGAGGAAAAGACAAGGGAGAGCAAAAAATTAGAAGAAAAGAAAAGAAATTAATAATTTAATATATATATATATATATATATATATATATATATATATATATATATATATATATATAATGCAGATAAAGATATCTAGTCAAATTAATGTGTTTGAGACTAAGGTAAATTAAGATTTGCAATACAATATCTAAAATCGATGCAATTTCTCTAGTGTAAATTACCTTTCCCATGAAGAAGAGTAAGTGGTGTCAGCTACTTTAGTTGATAGAGATCTTGTAAGTCATATGATTAAATTTCATATTTTTAAATAAAGAATTCATGATAGAATAATATCATGCCACTACTGAAATAATTGAATACAACAGATGAACATAACTAAAATACAATCAATTCTTACTGTAACACATTAACATAACTAAAATACAATCATATCTTACAATGTTTGTGTCTATATATATATAATTTGATGGTTGTAATTCAAAAGCAAGAATAACAAAATGAAAAATAGCGATTGGAGCGGAAGTTTATGAGCATAGTTTGTACATATAATGATTGGAGCGGAAGTTAGAGATCGAGTAAAATTAATGTGTTGAGACTACTAATAAAAACTAGTAGCTCTAAGTGAAAATTCAGAAAAAAAAATAATAGGGTAAATTATGATTTGCAATGTATAAAAATTGATGCACTTACTCGTGTTTATGTAAAATACTTCTCTCATGAAGAAGAGTTAAGGGTGTCAGCTAGCTTAGTTGGCAAAGGCCTTGAAAGTTGTTATCAAGGTCCTGTGATTAGGTCTCACATTTATCAAATTTGAATTTTGACACTTAAATTTAAAAATAATAATAAGTGCGCATGTCCTCCTTTTATATATATATATATATGAAAGATATATATATATATATATATATATATATATATATATATATATATGATCAAAAAAATGTAAATAAGAAAATTAATATAAAATGAATTTTAACTTTGTAGTATGTAGAATATGGTGAAACAAATTAAATAACCTTAATGCTTAAGCTCAAACAAGTTTTTATTTAGTTGACTCCAACATCTAATTGCTTGAATTAATTGCAAGCTATTTTATTCAGCTTTGTTATCATAAAGAAAATGATTAAAATGATGCATATGATCGTTCTATTTATAGAAATTGTAAAATAATAGCATCTATTAAATTATTTCGCTATTCCATGCAAGCATGCATACTCATTGCATGAATTTCATTTAAAAGATATTGAAGGTTCAAACATTTGTCCCATGATTCATGATTAAGTTAAATGAATCATATTAGGTTAATTAGGTCATAATTATTCAAAAAATTTGCATGCTATATATTATAAACAAGTTAGATTTGGGTTTGGATCTAGTGAGATTCAAATTAAACATATTGTGCTCCAACTGTGTCAAACCCATTGAAGTTAATAGAGTTAATTTTTCTATTTTCATAGCATGTTAGCTTTATATTTTAGAGAGAAAGTGTGGATGTTTTATTTCAAACACAAAAACTATATAAATTTAACATTAGATGGAGTCAGGATAGAATTATACCCAAGAGAATTTTGGCAAGATTATTGATTTCGAACATTACATGGAGAGAACGAGCTGACTATTAACTCAATTAATTATGTGCTAGCAAATGTAAACAAAACAAAAAGGTATGAAAATGATATTTGAAGTTATTTTAGAGAAATCTCTAAAGAGTCTCCCAAGAGTGGGGCTCAATAAATTTATAATTTATCACATAAAACTGAACAATCAATATAGCAATGTTACAGTAATCACTCTAAACTATTTATTATATTATAAATACTTAATATTGAAATAATTTTTTGTAAACCTCAAGAATATCTAAACAATTTATTTGATTATTAAAAGAGATTAATAAGACATATAATCAAGTACCCACTAACTTGTACAAAACCTAAAAATTGGCATTTAGGTGTAGACACACAAATAATTGACTTGTATTTTCTTATAAAATGTTAAGTCAACTTATTAACTTTGACAACAAATTTGATAATGAGTCCCTCATGAAAAAAATAGAAATCTTGCATTACTTCTAATATATCAATTAAATATATTCAAATGTGACAATTTAGATAAGAAATAAGGGATTCCAAAATAAATTTACTTTTTAAGAATAGTAATACAAAATTTTGGAAGCTTTACATTTAAATTTTTATATAGTTTATCTTACCTCACTATTAGAAGCATGTCTTCTTATTTCATTATTTTGGAAGGGCTAATTATTCTTCTAAAATATTGTATAATTTATATATATTTTTTTTTTCATTAGTTGATATTTATATCATAGAAGAAGATGAGGTCTTAGTGATATATGTGCAAAAGCTAGTTTAAAAATAAACTGACAATTGTTATTCTTTCAAGCAAACAAACTTATTCTGATATAAAATTCCAAAAAAATATATTTAATTTTTAAAGTGTTTAGTTCGAGTTTCAGACTTGTTCATTATTTGGGTTAAATTTCAGACATATTATATATTTTTAATTCAAGTATACTAAGAAAATTTTTTATACATCTTAACCAAGTCTTTTTAGGTCTACCTCTACCTTTCTTAACTTAAGATAAATCTAATGCATCTACTCTCCTAATCGGGTCATCGAACGGCCGACGCTTTAATTGGAAATTTGGGTTATACAATTCATTAGCCTAAGACCTTATAAGTGCTCAAGAAGTGAGGACTTATGATATAGCTAAGTGGAAATGATTAACCTCAAATCATAAACTAAGGTGGAATCTACTATCAAGTAATTGTTCAAACCTAAGTACATTGATAAGCAATAGGACTTATGACTTTTAACTTCATCTAAAATTAAAATATGTTTAATTCTAATGAACTTACAATCTTACCTTGAAAGGACTATCAACTAATCTAACTAATCAATTTAAAAACAATGTTCGATCACATGCATATACAAGATAAGTATAGCTACTATTTATTTAAAATAAAACTTAAACCCAGACACTAAAGTTAAGGTATATAGGGTATGAAATGCCAGAGGCTAAATGATTTACATTTTATTTTTAATTTTTTATTCATTAAGACACAACTGTAATATGCAATGCAAAGTGTCAGGTCCTAAACATGATTTGACCTACTTAATTTGTACCCATCTTCTGTAAGGAAGTGTCACTCTATAAAGTTAGGTGGCATCTATTCGTGCAATGGAGATAGAGTACAATAAGAAGAAAAAGGAAGCAATCTGAATGCATTTATCACAAATATAAATTAAATGTTAGAGAAAGTGTCAATCATTCTGTGTGTTGAATGATTGAATGCTTACTTTGAAATATAAATTACTTACTAACCTTTATTTTTTTAAGACAACATTTTAAATTTATTTAAAAATCTACTTCTATGTTTAGTGTGTAGAAAATATAGTATTATAAGCTTATAGAATTATAAGCAGTTAGAGAAAGAAATAAGAAGGAACCCTCTTAAGATGAATCTTTGTGGCCTTTGGAGCTTAAAGAACTAGAAGATGAAATAAGAAGACCCACATATAGAGTTTGTCTATTATAGGTCTAAGCTTGATTATATAAGATGGTGCTCAACTGTCATTCTCATTTTACCTTTTTTTTTTGTATTTTGTGAACTCAATCACATTGGCTTTTTCTCTTATTAGTTTATACATTTTTTTGAATTATTTAATATGTGTTTATTTTATAGTTTGCACACTTAAATGAAATAAATGTCTATTTATAATATGTTATCTCCATTATTGTAATCATTACCTAGATAAGTTTTCATTATACTTAAAATTTATTTTTATTTAAATCAAGATAAACTAAATGGGAAGATAAATTACATGAAGGCGTTGTAACTTTGTTTAAACTGCAAATATGCAAAGATTCATGAGGCAATTGCTTTGGCCTTTATTCCAACGCAACATCATTTGCTTCAACCTAAATAACCAAAAATTGGCCCAACTACAATTCAAGTTCAGGTTAATTAGGCCGTAATGATTCAAAAAGTTGCTTCAAATATATAATAAATGGATTAGACTCGCTGGGTTAACTTCAGGTTAAACCCATTGAAGTTATTATAGTTAATTTTTCTATTTCTGTCGCACGTCAGTAGGGTGCTTTTATTTTAGAAAGAAAGTGTGGATGTTTTATTCAAAACACAAAAACTAAAATTTATCACTTGATGAAGTCAGGATAGAATTAATCCCAAGAGAACATTGGAATGATTATTGATTTTAAACATTACATGGAGACAATGAGATTACTATTAACTCAACTAGTTATGTGCCCGCAAATGAAAACCAAATAAAAAGGTATGAAAATAATATTTGAAGTTCTTTTAGAGAAATCTCTAAAGAGTCTCCCAAGAGTGAGGCTCAATAACTTAATAATTTATCACATGAAACTGAACAATCAATATAGCAATGTTACACTAATCACTCTAAGCTATTTATTATAGTATAAATACTTAATAGTAATATTTTATAAGCCTCAAGAATACCTAAATAATTTGTTAGATTGTTAAAAGAGATTAACACGACATATAATCAAGTACCTACTGATTTATACATGACCAAAAAATTGGCATTCAAGTTAGGTCTAGATACCGAAATAATAGACTTGTATTTTCTTATAAAAAGTTAACTTGTTAACTTTGTCAACAAATGTGATAATGAGTTCATCGTGAAAAGAAAATAGAAATCTTCCATTACTTGTAATATTTAAATTAAATATATTCATATGTGACAATTTAGATAAGAAATAAGGGACCCCAAAATAAACTTATTTTTTTGAATAGTAATACAAACATTTGGAAGCTTTACATTAGATTTTAGAGCATATAGTTTATCTTACCTCACTATTAGCATGTCTTCTTATTTCATTATTTTGGAGAAGGCTAATTATTCTTCTAAAAATATTGTATAATTCATATTTTTTATTTTTTTCATTATTTAAAGATTAAGATATTCTCATAGAAGAAGAGTTTTTCATGCTTTCCCAACTTCTATTCTTTTTAATACACTATATCAATCTTCGGATAATAAAGTTTAAGAATATCTTCTAGTGCCATTGTAATTTTAAATTATTGATCGTGGTTTAGGTTTGAATGGATTTTTGCTCCCTCGTCGAAGTAAAGTATTTCATGGTTGCAACACAACCTTTGCTTAGCTCCCTATAATTCATGTAAGTTATGCATAATTAATATTGCTATGAATTTAGGCCTCATTGAAACTGCAAAATATGTTTTGAATAATCTTAGATATATGTAAATTTAGCATGTGCTTCTATGGAAAACATGGTAAGATCAATGAAAAAAATTTGGATATGGTTACTACAAGTTTAACATGAGTTAAAATAATATATTTTCTTTCATAATTTCTAAAACAAGTTACATTTTCCCCATTTATAGTTTTAAATCACATTTTATTATATTTAATGCATAACTAGTAAATTGTTAAAATCTAATGAAATAAAGATTTCAATACCCAAGGATACCAAAATGTTTTTAGGAAAATATTCCATGAATGATTTATTTTTAGTTTTATTGATTTTATATTTTTTTTAAAATTAAGATAACATTATTTCTTAGTAAAGTATGCATGCTATAACAAGTTTTCTCATAAAGTAATATCACATATCTTTATTAAAAAAATTGTGCACTCAAGTGCAATAATGAACACATCGATGAAACATAATAAAGGAAATATAATTTATTTGATTTGACAAGTTTTCCTTTGTTCATGAGGCATGGTTGGAAAAAATAATTTGGATAATTGACTTATATTAAATTGTACATAAAGAAGGGTTGGGTATGCATGAAATTGAATCATTCTTATACTCTACCAACGAAAGTAACAAGAGTGATAGAAATATCATTAAGGTTTAAGTTCATTAATATGAATTAGTACCTTAGGTTTGTTCATGGATTATAGTTAACCTAATGCACTTAGGTTAATTATTTGATCTGATTTAATTAACTTAGGTTTTAGATTCATTATTTAAATTTATTAGATATGAATGATTTTATTAAACTTCAATGATTAAAAGGTTAAGATTTAAGTTAATTAATAATTTTATTAACCTATGGTTTTATTTCATTAACCTAAGATTGAATTTGATCACTTTAATTGACTTAGGATATTTAGAGAAGTTTTTGAATAGTTTTCTAATGTTTGATGGAGATTAGTTTGAATTACCACTTTATTTAATATGTTAATTAATTTCCTTAACCCAATATTTGATTATCATTGACCTAGGGATTTAGAAATTTAAAAACTCCTAATCCAGAGATCATTTGGACTTTAAATATTTCTGGCAAGTAGTGTAACATGCCTGTTTTATATCCCTAAAGTTTCAGCTTGATTAGAGATGTGATTAGGGTGTAATTATTATTTTAATTATTTCATTAAAACTTGAATTAAATCTAATTTATTAAGATTCAGTAAGGGATTTTATTTTTTACTTATTCTTCACTGAAATACCTTTCCAATGAGGGTTTATTCATAATTTTGGTTAACTGGTTGATTTACTATGATTTAATTAAATTTAGATTGTTTAATTGAATTATTTAATTCATTTAATTATCTAATTAAGTCAATTTAGGGATTATTAGGTTTATATAGGTTTAATTAAGTTTAATTAGTGTTTTGATGCTCATTAACATTCATTATGTTGATTTAAGGTTATTTGATTAAAGTTTTTTAATTATTTCATTAAAGGTTAATTAATTTAATTAATTAAAAGGTTAAGTATATAAAATTTTAATTTCCCTTGAATTCAGAGAAGTAAATTCTTAAAAATTCACTTAAGGTGTATTTTAAGCTTAATTTGATTTCTCCAAAGTTTCAAATTAATTGGATTATTAATTTGAGAGTAATTTGGTTTTAATGTTTTTCAATTAAACACAAATTAAGGGAAAATTACCCAATAAAATTGGGGATTTTAATTTCTATGGATTCCTCTCGTCAAGATAAATCCATGAGGTGTTATTTGTAATTTTCTAATCTATATTTGATTTTATAAGATTTTTAAAAATTTTCTACATTTTTTAAATAAATTAAACCATTATTTAATGATTTTTTAAGTGGGGGTCCCACACGAGATCCACATGCGCGTGAGACGTGCCTGCGTGGCGTGCGCCTGTGTGGCATGTGCGGGTTGGTCCACATGGCACCATTTGGCACCACGTCAACATATTTCAAAATGCGGGATCAGATATTTTAACCGTCCGCTCAACGGTCCAGGCGCGACGCCCGCTTTCCCTCGAAAGAGGCGACTACCCCGTCGACCGGTTTGGAGGCGATCAAGACCCATAGTTCATATGGCGAGGCTCCGATTTTCCCTCGAAAGAGGCATCACGCCCGGTTTGAGGATTTAGACCATGGAGACGGATGAAGATGCTCGACGATGGTGACGGCACATTGTGCGACAAGTGACCTATGAGGGTGATCGACGAGGATAACCAGCGACGATGGTGGTGACCGGCATAGATTGCCGCGATGAGGCGGCAAAGGACCGGACTAGTGTGCGACCGCCTATAAGTTGGCAACAGGGTAGGCGGCAACCGGCAGCAGTAGTTGATGGTGGTGACCGCACGCAGACGGGGATGACTGACAATGATGGTGGTGACCGACGGAGGTTCCCGGAGATGACCGACGGAGATTGTCGGTGATGGTGCGGACCGCCATGATGGTCGTGACGCGGCGAGGCGTTGTGGTCGACGCAGTGGTGGGGCAACAATGCAATGAATGGTCGACGGCATCGGCGCCTATGGTGGATGGCAATGCCCGGTGACAGTGGCGACTAGCGTTTATGGTGGATGGCAATGCCCGCGTGGCGGATAGTCTGCGACGCTAACCTGCGGTAATTTTGACCTATCCGGTTATTTTGGTGTGTGACTCATGACGCTAACTGTATGGAAGAGGTTGAATTGAATCCCGAGGATTTTGACCTATCCGAGGTTGTTTGTCAGAGTGTGACTTGATGACGTTAACCTGTATGGAAGAGGTTGAATTGAATCCACTGAGGTTTTTTGACCTATCCGAGGTTATTTGTCAAAGTGTGACTCGATGACGTTAACTTGTATGGAAGAGATCGTAGGATGTCCACCAAGGACCTTTTGACCTATCCGAGGTTGTTTATCAGAGTGTGACTCGATGACGTTAACCTGTATGGAAGAGATCATGGGATGTCCACCAAGGACCTTTTGACCTATCCTAGGTATCAGCCAAAGTATTACATGACTTCTTACCTGTATGGAAGAGGTCTGATCAAGTCCCCTTGGGGTTGATCATGCCCGATTGAGGTTGAGATACAACGTGAGTTGTATATTTCTCAAGTGGGAGGATTAAATGAAGAAGAAACAAGCTTGTAAGAGAAAGCCATAAACTCATTACTTTGATAATATTGGTGATACAATATTGTCACAAGATAACTTAACAGAAGGGACGAGATACATTTTTAGAGAAAATTAACAAAAGATAAGAGGTGGAGAGGAAAAGATAAATGGGATAAATTAATGACTATAATATTAATACACCAAGTATTACATATAACACTTTTTAGAGACCCTCCATGTTCCAAGTTCTAGGGATGATTTTTTCCTCTGGATCTTTCGTTATAGCTTGACGGTTGGTCATCGATAGCAAGTGGGAGTAGGTCTTTACAGGCAAAACCCTCTGTACTTCTTTATCTTGAAGATTAAAATTCTTGATGTTGAAGGTCACCGAAGGGCATGGTTGAGCTTGTTTGAGGTAGCATGATTGTGCTATTTATTGATTTTCACAGACCACTCCAACCCCAATGGGAGTTTGAAATTTTATCTTAAGATTAGGTATCAAAGTGACAACACCGAAGATTGATTGGAGGGGTCTTCCAAATATAGCATTGTATGCTGAATTTGACTTGACCACTATGAATTGAAGTGAGTGAGTGACTTGTTGAGTAAATTCTCCGAGAACAATGGGAAGGGTGATTGTCCCCTCCACTCGTACAGGGTGATTATTAAACCCATATAATGGTCCTATAGCGGGTTGAAGTTTTTCCTTAACCAGACCCATGCTAAGAAAGGTGGAGTAAAATAAAATATCAATGAAACTCTCATTATCAATCAAAATTCTCTTAACAACATAACAGGGGTCACCAATCCCCGCACTGATGATAAGAGGATTTTAATGTGGAACTTGGACTCCTTCCAAGTCTGAGTTATTAAAAGTGATGGGATGATTAATACAAGCTTTTTTTAACTCAGGCTATTCAAAGGCAGTGATGAAGACTTGATTAGATAGTAGAGGCCCACTTGCAATCGTTTCAATTTCTCCAACTATTTGGCGACTATTATGTTATTTCTGTGATGATTGTCCCGGTTGCCCCCCAGTTGGAGCTATGTTTGCTTGAGTTGGTTGGTTTTGCACAAATTGATGCAGATATCCATGTTGAATAAGCCTCTCAATCTCTTCTTTAAGTTGTTTACACGCCTCTGTAGTATGTCCACAACTTCGATGGAAGTGACAATATTGCTCCTGATTTCCTGAAGTTGATTTCAGTGGATGTGGCCACTTAATGGTCTCTTCATCTCGAATGGCCATCAAGACGTTAACACAAGATGTGTTCAGTGGCATGTATTCCAATCGTTGATGTGAGGGCCGTGGGGGGAAATCATGACTGCCTTGTTGCTTCTTCTGATGGGATTGTTGATCTGTGTTTCCTAGAGCACTCTTACATTTTTCTGTGGATTGCTCAAATTATTTGCGATGGGTAGTAATAGCCTCATCAACATAGATTTGTGCTTCCATACAATGAACCAAGTCGGCATATGAGCGGACCGTGTCTCACATTAGTGATGAGTAAAAAGGCCCTGGACGGAGTCCTCCAAGGAAAATTCCTCTTAATAGTTCAGGGTCTACTCCAGGTATTTGGCGAGCTTCTAAGGAGAACCTCTGAAAGTATTCCTTAAGTGATTCACCCTCATTCTGATGAATGCCGAAGAGATGGGAGAAATCTTTAATGATCCTTTTGTTTGCAATGAATTGTTCCACAAAATTCTTGGCGAGTTCGTCAAAGGTACGGATGGATCCCCTTGGAAGGGAGTAGAACCAAGTGCAAACTTGCCCCTTGAGGGTAACGGGGAAGACTTGACAAAGCAGTGTGTCAGGAGCTCGTTGGATATGCATGATGGTCCTGTAATGGTTGATGTGTTCATATGGGTCAGTTGCCCCAACATAGGAATCAATGCTCGGAAGCTTGAAACCTACAGGAATAGGATATTGAAGAATAGCTTCAGCTAAAGGTGAGGATTCCTCATAGCCGCAGTGAGGGGGAAGATGATTTCTATCTTGAAGGTAAAATTTGTCTTGCATTAAACGTCATAATTCTGCACATATAATATGACGAGTGGGGTCAACATGACTAGAATGTATCAAGCTACTAGCAATAATTGGTGGATTAGCAGTCGGTTGAGCTGCACGTGATGGATGAGTAGAACTAGCGGTGTCAAGGAGATCACCATCACGGTCTCTACGTGGAGGAGCTTCAGCATCAAGGAGATTAGCATTTTGACTTCCCTAACGACGATCTCTGGGAGATGTGTTTTCCACGAGTGGGTGTTCCTCGCAAAAGTCGATCATCTCATTTTGAGACTCTTCCAACCAACGATCTTTTAAAGAGATTTGCCGCCTTCACCGGTCGTGGAAGTGAGGCAAAAGGTTACGCCCTTGGTTCAAGGATTGGTTTGAGAGTGACGGAGTTGGAGCGGAGGTCGTTGTTATGAGTGTTTCATTAGCCATAACGGGGGTGTTCTGGGAATTATGATTGAAGGGTTATTTTCCCACGTGATTTCAAACTGGCGTGCTAGAAAACCGATGGTAGAGTAAAAGTTTTGCCTTAGTTCATTGGGAAATACAAACACCTAATCGGTATTTAAAGAGTGAACAATAAAACTGAATTTACGTGGAAAACCTCAAAAGAGGGAAAACCATGGGGCCCAAGAAAGCTTCCACTATGTATCTTGAGTACAAGATCTTCCCGATATCGGGATTACATAATTGTATATGAGAAAGGGACAACAGTTGCTAGTAACAGACAATGTTGACGATGATGTTGACGACGATGTTGACGATAATGTTGACGACGATGTTGACGATGATGTCAACGATAGTGGTCGTGATGATGACCGAAAATAGTGGTCGGCAGGGGATCAGCGATACGATGATGGGCTGGCGGTGGTTGACAACCGTCGAGTGGTGGCACGATTATGCTTGGAGGATCTTTAGAGCTCTCTCCTCTCTCTTGCTTACCTCCCTTCTCCTTCACTTGGCCTCCCCTCATATGAGGAATGAGGGCTATTTATACATTGGAGGAGTGGCGTCTCTAAAAATACATGCAAAATCCGAAACACTTCTCTCCATCGGACAGCTCATGATGATTCCCTTCATCATATGATGTATTTTGTGTATTTGAATGCTCAAACGAAGTCAGAATTGCAAGATCTTTAGCTTGTTGGAATTGGCTCGTCGATATGCTCGATTTGACTATAAACATTCTATATTTGAGAGCATTTTAAGAATTTAACTGATGTCCCAAAGTTTTCAATGTTATTTTTAGTGTTTGATCTCGACCAATTTCAATTTCTGATCAGCTTGCTTTCGGCATCAAGATTCGTGCTTCGACTAGAGGAATTTTCAGGGTCATATCAATAATAATAATAATAATAATAATAATAATAATATTATTATTATTATTACATCTTGCGTGAGAAAAATATAGGAAATGTGCCAAAAAAAGCACTTAACATAATTAACAAGTTATTATTAATCCTAAAGAATTATCTTCACATCATCTCCAATAGTTTTGAAATAACTGCTATTATTAATAAAGCTTCTTGCATTGAAAATCTCACTCTGGAAGTTGTTCTTACATCTCTTCAACAAAATAACTGCTATCACTTATGATCATTCTTTGGATGAAAGATGTTCTCCCGCCTCCCTCGTCTCCTCAGTAAATTCATGATGCTATTGCCATCTCTCTTGTTACTTTGGCAAATAGAGTATAAAAAAGATTCAATTATAAGCATACCAAATCATCATTATGTACACTTTAATATAAGTAAATTTCCTTGATTATTTTTTCAACCATACAAACATGAAATCAAACTTATCTAATCAACTAGATATCTTCTTCTTTTTTTGTTAGTTTCTCTATTTATTTTTCATCCTTATGTTCATTATTTCTCTTAAGTTCACCATATTTCTTAATAAGGATATATGGCATTACTTTATGAAAAACTAATTGTAACAACACATCAAATAAAAAATAATGAGATACTACTTTTGAGATCATTAAAACTAAAAAGAAATCAATCAAAAAAAATATTTTCTTGAAATAACTTTTGAGATCCTTCTATATTGATATCTTAATCTCATTAGCTCTTGACTAATTACCAATTATGCATCAAATAAAAAATATGAGAGCTAAGATTAACAAGTAGGAAAAATTAATTCATTTTAGATATGAGGAATGAAAGTGGATTAATTATTTTAACTCGCGTGAAACTTTTAATAACCATATCCAATTCTTTTTTTTTCTTTTTTTTATCTTCTCAAGTTTTACATTGAAGAACATGCCAAATATTCATGTACGAAGGATGATTCAAAAAACATTTGTAATTTTTATAAACCAATGAGGCCTGAATTCATAACAATCTTAACCATGCATAACAAACATTAATGATATGGTGTCTAGGAAAGGGTTGTGTTCCACCCAAGAAAAGTTTCTCCTTTAAATAGGGAGCAAAAATTTTTGTTTGTCCATTCATACCCTAAGCTTAGAATTATTTCATATATTTTTCATCAATTATACATCAAGATCTTTGATAAGACAAATTGTGGCTTTTCTTGATCTTTGATAAGACAAATTGTGGATTTTCTTATGGATGGTTGATCTTATTGGTTCTTACAAACAAATGAAAAACTACCTTTGTTATTTTCAAATCCCACTCAAGAGTTAAACTAAATATAGTTAGGGAGCATTCCCAAAAATCATCTAACTTCTATTCTAGTTATTAGTTTGACACTCTCATTTAAAAAATGACGGATAATTCATTATATTTTTAATTTTAATGACAATTTAATCAATTATCATGGAAAATATTACATTAAATGTCTATGATTAAAATAGGATAATATAAGCATTAAATCATTAAAATAATAGAACTATTATTAAATTTTTAATAGAACATATTGTCCAATTCTATTAGTTTATGTACTATCTACATTATTCTTTAATGTATAATAGATATTTAATGCGATCTATTTATCATTAGATATATTTTTTTATTTTGATGAGAAATGATCCAATTATCAACAAAATTAAAAAAATATAGTGATTTCTCAATTATTTATTAATGTTAGTGGCCAAAATTGATAATTTTATTAGTATTTTACTCAACTAATTATTATTACATTTCTCATTCCTATAATTTAATTTTATTAATCATGTTAGTTCCTTAATTCTAAGTTGATACTTAGCATTTTATTCCAAGAAAATGTTGAACTGTAGTGAGTAAAGATGTTGGGTATTTTTGTTATTAGGAGCATTAAGATATTAAAAAAAGGTGCATTAATATGATATATAAACTTAAAATTGTCTAGAATATAGAATCAATTTTCAAGAATCATCATCATCATTATTAGCAATTTCCCACAAAATTTCAAGTCTTTTTTCTCATTTTAGGAATATTTATTTTTCAAATAATAAGATATAATTCATTTGATATGTATTAGTTATTCCTTCAAATTTTGGTGATCCTCTAAGTCATAATAATGAGCTATTTCTCTTGAGTAGAACCCCAAACTTATAGAAGTTAATAAAAATATAGAATGAACATTTAAAGAATCACCATCATTATGTTATAAGCATCCTTCAAAAAAGGCCTATGAAAAATAAAACTAATGTAAGTGAATACATATGGGCTAGGTATCAAATGTTTTCTTTGGTGATATTATGAAGAAGCACTTGATGTAGACTTATAAGCTTTACTACTCTACCCTCTTTTTAAACTAGATGAACTAATACATGATTTATTTCATAATTCAAATAGAACTTTAAGACCAATGTTGATTTCTAGAATTTGAATGTTGAGGCTAAAAGTTTACTTTTAGGGAAAAGAAAAAGTCGCTAAAAACTACCATCAAGAAATTCAAATTACAATGGTACTAGAAGATATTCTTAATCTTTATTATTAGAAGATTGATATAGTCAATTAAAAAAGAATAGAAGGTGGAAAAGTATGAGAAACTCTTCTTCTATGAAAATGTCTTAGACATAAAAAAAAGACAAATAAAAAAAATAAATTATTTGATGTTATTAGATGAACGAACAACACTTATCTAAAATAAAGATTTATATAAGAAAACATGCTTCTAGTAGTGAGATAACATAAATAATGTGCTCTAAAAGATAAATGTATTGCTTCTAAGTGTTTGTATTACTAGTCTTAAAGAGTAAAATTATTTAGGGTTCCTTATGCTCTAATATATTTGCATTGCTTTAACTAAATTATCACATTTGAATATATTTAATTGACATGCACATTAAAAGTAATACAAGATCTCTATCTTTTCTTGGGAGACCTATTATCATATTTATTAACAAAGTTAACAAGTTGACTAAACTTTCTTGAGTAAATATAGGCCTAGCTTGCTGATGAGTTACAAAATTTTGGCTTGGGTTGATCTTCATGATGTGAAGGCCCTTTGAAAACTAATTTTTGGCCTAGAATTTGATTGATTTAGACTTCAAGTTTTTACAAAAGCCAAGTACATGTGCAATTCAATTGGATTACTATGTACACAATTGAGCTTTTGCACATTAAATATGCTAAGTATTTGATGAGCAGTTAGTTTTAAGCTTATGAAAAATAACTTTCAAACAAGCTGGAAATGAGCAAGCATAACCTTATGTATTTTTCAAATTTAATAAAGGTAGTGAAAACTAAGGAATAAGGAACCTTAAATTGAGAAAAATCATTCAAGTCTAAAGCTAGGACTTAGGGATGCCCCATTTATCTATTCTAAGCATCCCTCTAAGAAGGGTAGAGATTTCATGCAAGAAAATAATACAAAGTCAAGAAAACTATTATGTCAATCCAACTAGTTCAACTAAACCAATAAGCTCTCTAAAGGTATATATATGAATTATTAAAATTTAAAATTTCCAACTCACTTCTAATCTAAGAGTGTAAAAGCACTTAAATTTTGAAACTTGAATTACACATAAAGAATCCATTAATTTCAATTCAAATGTTTTAAAACCTCTACTAGCACAAACATTAAGAGTAAATTTAAGAACCTAAATATCAGTAGCGAAAGCACATTAAAAGCCAAGACGGATATTATGTGAAAGTAATATCAGTAGCAAAAATTCATTAAAAGCCAGGAGGGATATTAAGTGAAAGTATTATATTACATAAAAAAATCTCTAAATATACCACTCCCATTAGAAAGCCATGATCAACCTTTAGAGCTTCCATAAATATTGATTTTAATCCATGGGAAAAGCAGCTTAGCTCAATATATTATGTGATAGAAAATTGTTTATTCCTTTCTTCAAAGACATTTTGAATTGAAAGTGAGCCCATCTCCAATAGTTAATGTTAAGGAAAAAAAATCAAAAAGGTATACTTCTTTATAGTACAAAAGAACAATATAATTTTAGCATATATATGTATGCACATGTGATATATATTAGATATCAAAAATGAATGACAAAATTTCCTTAAATAAGATTAATTACTCGCACATTACTAAGTTCAAAAATACATCTGAATTATAGTTGACCCTAACCACTATGGTTTTCACACACTTGAGAGAATTAAAGGAGATTTCTATTGGTCTTAAGTTGCATGCACTGTATAATGGAGCCCAGCTATTGATTCTTCTGTAAAAGAACTATAATTATTTATGCATGCCACAGAAGTTTGAGATTTCTTTATGTGCATTAGAAGTTTCATCATGCATGCACACTTATGTAAGTGTTGTCATGGTACCAACTTTCGTCAAAACTCAACTCGCCTTGAATTCTAGAAAGAATTATGTCTGTATTTTCTCATATAAATTTTATTAGAATGAGCATGATTAAAAATTATTTTAAGATATTCTTATATGTATCATTATAGTAAAAATTATAGTAAAAATAGGCATCATTCATAACATTAGTTTGGTTGGTTAGTAGATTAGTTTTAGTTCCATCTAAACAATCAGAAATTAAGAATTGATATTAATATGAGAGTGTGATTTCTACTTCCAACTTCTCTAAAAATACTAAAAAAGAGTATGTGTGATAGTGGAATCTACTCATTCACTCATGTGGTTGAGCATAGTAACATTCGAGGTACAATCATCATGAGATGTTGGAGAAGGAGATGAATTGACAATAGAAATTAAAAGCAATTAGGTTTTAGTTATAATCAACTCATTTATTACATCATAAAAGTTTCTTGTTTTAATGATTGAGTTATTTTCCACATATTTTTTAAGTTGGAGACTTATTTTATATATTTTTAAGAGAAAGTGAGTTGAAGATGAGTGATACCATGTTATTTGGTTATATTAAAGCTAAACACACACACACACACACACTCTCTCTATCCGATCTCCCTCATTATTCAGTTTGAATTGGCTCCAATGAAAACTATCCCAATGAAAAATTGATTGTTTTCTGAATCACCTTCGCACTTCAAGTCAAATAGAATCAGTTGTCCTTATTTCCTTTATTACACCAAGAAAAAGAATCCATCATGTAAGTGACATTCATTGCAACCTCTACGAACCAATAACAAGGTGAAAGACAAGCCAGATTGAACTCGTCTCCTACTCATTTTCTTATAATATCTTTTACAGTCCATGTGCCTTATACAGACCCTAAAACCTTAAAATGATTCACACTACACTTGGGTTTATGCACACCCACATTGAGTTGGTCGGTAGCCGCACACTATATAAAGAGATAAGCTTGAAGATATAGACATATAGCACCATTGGTTTTTTTCCTCAATACTTCTTACTCTATATAAGCTCTGTCTTCAACCTTAAATTATCCATAATAACATATAGAGTGAAAAGAGAGAGAGAGAGAGAGAGAGAGAGAGAGAGAGAGAGAGAGAGAGAGAGAGAGGGAGATGATGTCTTATAAGAAGAATATGAAGAGCTCCGCTTTGAGTTTAGGATTGACATCAAGGATATGTATCCTAGAGCTATTACTTGTGTCCAAACACATAGAGGAATACTCATCAAGGATATGTATGCTAGAGCTATTACTTGTGTCCTAACACATAGAGAATTACCAAAATAGTGCATTGTAATAAAAAATCCAAGATAAGCAAGATTACAATATAGAACAAATGATACATCTCTGATAGTATAATAAAAAAATATACATGAATCAATGTAGTACAGACACACAGGCCACACAATCCTAAATAGCTAATGCCTCTATCGTCTACATGGAATTGCACTACTCTCAGGTGTATACTGATCAGATGCACGTAGTGGATGATGATGCAGTTGATGGTGGCCCACCAATGCAAGATCTCCAGAAGTCTACGTAGGATAGTTCTCTGATGAGAAAAAGGTGGCTATGACTCATAGGTAGGCTGGTAAGTAGAAGGACCTAGCTCAGCATATGTAGATAGTGCGGTGCCCCAGTCATGCTGTGGGACATCCTTTGTAGGCTCTGATTTATAAAGTGTGTCATTTATATATACCCGCAATCTCAAGTCTCTGCATAGCACCTCGTACTTATCTACAGCTCTCTGTAACTCATGCTCATCTGTACGACCGAAGTACGGTTGAAAGATGTCATAAGTCACCAAGATGTGCTCTGACTGCATGAAAAATAACGTTTGAAATTAGCCTCAAGTAGGTATGTAACATATTGAATTTAGTAGAATACTTATATAAATACTTACATATATGTGCTCCATAGGTGCTCTGGGATAGTAAGCAGTGGGAAGATCTACTGGGGCGGCTAAAAAATAGAGAGAAGCCCAAGATCTGAACCAGGACATGTACTGATTGATAGCCATCAGTCTGTCCTCATCTTCATCCAAGCCTTCAACTACGTAATCTCTTCGCCTGTCCCAAGCAGTAATGTGCACTTAATGGTAATCAACCTAGTATACATCTACTTTACCTCGACCGATGACCCTTTTGAAAGTGGGGTCCACAGGTGCCACATCAACTCTGGGTATAAGTCTAAACTATCTCAACACTCAATCAGGTAGGTACCACTCTGCCCTCTTCTAGTTGATGAGAGAAACTCATGATAACCAAATATCATAGCCTGCTGAGCATACATTTGATAGGCGTTGCATTATTTGCTCAGTGTGTGGCTCTCAAATCACTTGCACATATTAAAAATTATATTAAAATATGTATACAAATTATAGAAAGCAGACTTAATAACTATTCTAAAAGTCATACCTATATATGTAGCTAACCAACCAGCTCATTCCTATATACTGTCACATTCTCTATTGGCATCTAGCAAACGTATCGCTTGTTCCACCTGTTCGCACAACACATTAGTAATTAATATATAAGCATAACATTTTAATGTTTACCTCAATCTAATGTCTTGAGATCACGTTGAGATATATGGCATGCGGTCCTCCCCATATGAAGGTGCTCCCAATTCCATATCTCCAGAAGGTGCAACCAGTAAGCCATATTGGCTCTCCTGGGCTTAATAGACTCATATAACTCCATGTACAAATGTGCTAGAACTGCTCCCTCTATGGACAATGTACTGAATGTATCTAGGTCCTCATGTAGTGGAATATATTACAGATGGACCTTAGATTGTGACATGTCTGGTAGTAGGAAGCTCCCAATAAGAAATGAAAATAGGCACGAACATGCCTGCTAAACTCCTCGATGCTCAGATGGGCATATGAGTCCCTATGAAAAGACCATCTAAGCCACCTCAGAGGCATGCACTTCTGCTCTTGTGCTTGACCCATCCAGAAAGTTGATGTGATGTGTGGGCTAGTCGGATCATGGTACATGACGTATGGTAGGGGATGTCGACCCAGCAGCTCATCGTAATAGTTTGGCTAGCTCTGCCACCTCCTCACCTGACCAACCACAGTTGGGCCAATAATAGGTAACCCATCAACACATAAGCCCAGTATCATTGCCACATCCTGTAGGGTGACTATCATCTCACCAACACAAGATAGAAGGTATTGGTCTGTGGTGGCCATCTCTAAACTAGAGCAGTAAGTATACGATGATCCATGCGAATGTATTGTAGGCAGCAGGTCTAATACCTTGAGCAGAATGAACCTATGGCAAGTGATGGGCCACTATTTTAGCATAAGCAAGTAAGAAGCGGCCTCTAGAATAATACTTTGCATTAGGATAAATGTGACCAAGCATTAGTCAAATCATAAGCTGAGCAAGTATAAGTTAGAAGTTGAAATAATAATTATATATAGTATCGGGTGCGGCTCTATCCAATGGGGCTATGCTAAGAACCTCTGGAGGCTAGTCTGTGTGGTGTCCTCCCAGCATGGCTCCTACGCTTCTAGCGGAGTCCCCTACATCATACTGAAGTAAACACATGTAAAAATCGATATTATGTAATTATAATAGTTAAAAGGAAAACGTGGCATAGGGCAAGTAAGAAAAGTACTACAACCAAGGTATGAAATTCTAATAAGGATCATAGTATATAAACACGTAGCTATTGCAAGTACAACATACCTTACTATTGACATTGTATGGGAATGATGACTGTAATGTCCAACTATCTTGCATAGACTATAGATTTTCTTCTTATTTTCATTCATTTTATTTCTAAACCTATTGTTGCGTGGTCTACCTGAACTTCTATGAAAGTTAGGAGGCAACAACTCGATAATACCTTGCTCATCACCAAAGGTCAATTGAATGGTCAAAACGTATGAAACTCTTGTGTATGTAAGCTTATAAATGCAGTATCAAAACATATGTTAGGTGATTTAATATTTTAAATCCCAAAGCAGCAATAACATGGGGGCATGACAAATGATATATAACTATCTTATTACAACTGCAACTAAACTGACCATTATCTGATAAATCGTCCCTACATGATTGGCTGGACCTATCAAACACCTACATCTCTCTTGGATTGATGTTAACTAGTTCTGGGAAATGTTTAGCTTCCCTTTCATAATGTTGTAACATGGTTGTTACCTGTTAAGTGAACATAGATAAGTTTGCTTCCTACTGGTGAGTTGTAGTGAAAAATCTTTTCGAAAACAATGCAACTAAGTTGTAGTAAATAACAGTAATCAATCCCTGAATTGACAAATCACGTGCACGTTTAAGAACACCATTGAAACATTCAAATGCATTAGTTGTCATAGTTCTATAACGCATTCCACCATCATGCAATAATGATAATTTATTAGGTCTCGCTCCACAAGCCATTTGTGCGCTTCTTCTTTTACATTCTTTATGTCTATCATATAGTGATTAAACTCACGAATGTCATTAGTATTTCTAGCCATATACATTTTTTTGGTATAGAAACTCCACATCACTAATTCCCAATCTACGTGACTTTTTTGAAATTCTCACACAGATGTCGCAAGCAATGCCTGTGAGTAGTCCAATGAAAAATTTCTCTACACCCAGGCAACAAACAAACATGTTTATCTGATATTATATACATATCGCATCTTGTTGACACAACAAGTAACAGCTCTTATAAGTACACAACAAATACAAGAGAAAACAAACCATTATTTCCATCTATTCTACCAGTAGCCAATAATGTACCATCACCCAGCAAAAATGTACCATCCAAGCTGAGGACACTCCGTCAACTGCCACATTAGATTGTGCAATATTTATATTCCAATGAATTTTGACATCCTAAATTCAATGGCGATGTATGTTCATCGTCGAGGTCATTTAGCATTGTCGCACGATTGATATGATTGATAGCTCGATCACTTGATTGGTCGATCGTTAGATTGCACAATATTATATTTTGACCAATTTCGATATTCTAAATGCAATGGCGGAATCCGTTCTTCAATCGGAGGTCATTTCGACTGATTTTAGTGATGACAAGTGTATTTCATCTCCAATTTGTGAGCCATTATATCAAAGGTCCGTCGATTTTGGATTTTGAGTTCGATTTCATGTATCGGAGGTCAACAATATTCTTAATCTTTATTATTTGAAGATTGATTTAGTCAATTAAAAAGATTAGAAGGTGGAAAAGTATTAAAAACTCTTCTTCTGAGAATATCTTAGACATTAAAATTGAAAAAAATTAAAAT
The DNA here is from genome assembly GCA_021442155.1 of Cymbidium sinense. Classification (NCBI taxonomy): domain Eukaryota; kingdom Viridiplantae; phylum Streptophyta; class Magnoliopsida; order Asparagales; family Orchidaceae; genus Cymbidium; species Cymbidium sinense. The sequence continues at coordinate 47,288,687 of CM038228.1, read as the reverse complement.
AAATAAATAAATTATTTGATGTTATTAGAAGAATGAACAACACTTCTCCAAAATAATGATCTATATAAGAAAACATGTTTCTAGAAGTGAGACAACATAAATTATGTCCTCTAAAAGATAAATGTATTACTTCTAAGTTTTTGTATTACTAGTCTTAAAGAGTAAAATTATTTAGGGCCCCTTATGCCCTAATATATGTACATTGTCTTAACTAAATTATCACTTTTGAATATATTTAATTGGCATGAATATTAAAAGTAATACAACTATCTTTTTCATGGGAGACCTATTATCAAATTTATTGACAAAGTTAACAAGTTGAATAAACTTTCTTAAGTAAATATAAGTCTAGCTTGCTAATGAGTTACAAAATTTTGACTTGGGTTGAGCTTCAAGATGTGAAGACAATCTAGAAACTAATTTTTGGCCAAGAATTTGATTGATTTAGACATCTATTTTTTTCATAAGCAAAGTACATATGCAATTCTATATGATTGCTTTTTTACACAGTTGAGTTTTTGCACTTTAAATATGCAGTATTTATTGTCATTAAAAAAATAACTTTCAAACAAGCTAGAAAAGCAAGCACAACCTTCGTATTAATTCAAATTTAATAAAGGTAGGTGAAAACTAGGGAATAAGGAACCTTAAATTAAGAAAAATCCTTCAAGTCTGAAGTTAGGACTTAGGGATGCCCCATTTATCTATTCTAAGCATCCCTCTAAGAAAGGTAGGGATTTCATGCTAGAAAAGAATACGAAGTCAAGTAAAACTCTTATGCTGACCAATTAGTTCAAAACAACCAATAATCTCTCTAAAGGAATATATGTGAATTCATAAAATTTAAAATTCACAATTGACTTATAATTTCTCTAAGAGTGTAAAACCACTAAAATTTTGTTACTTAAATTACACATAAAGCATCTATTAATTTCAATTCAAATGTTATAAAACTTCTACTAGCACAAAGATTAAGAGTAAATTTAAGAACCTAAATATCAATAGAGAAAACACAGTAAAAGTGAATAGGGATATTATGTGAAAGTAATATCAGTAGCAAAAACACATTAAAATCCAGGAGGGATATTATGTGAAAGTATTGTGTTACCCAAAAAAACCACTTTATATACCACTCCCATTAGAAAGAGTTAGCCAACCTTTAGAGCTTCCATCAACATTGATTTTAATCCATGGTAAAAGCAACTTAGCTCAAAATATTATGTGATAGCAAATTTTTTATTCATTTCTTCAAAGACATTTTGAATTGAAAGGGATCCCATCTCCAATAGTTAATCTTTAGGACTAAATCAAAAAACACTAGATATATAGCACCATTGGTTTTTTATAAAATCTTTGACAATCTGTGTGCCTTATACAAACCCTAAAACCTTAAAAAGGATCACACTATGCTAGGGTTATATATCATCTTTGAGTTGGTCGACTATATATAAAGAGATAAGCTTGAAGAAATAGATATACAACACCATTGGTTTTTTTTTTTTGAGTGCTTCTTACTCTATATAAGCTCTGTCTTCAGCCTTCAATTATCCATAGTAACATATAGAGTGGAGAGAGAGAGAGAGAGAGAGAGAGAGAGAGAGAGAGAGAGAGAGAGAAACTGAAACACTCAAGCATGCCTCAAATTTTTTTTGAACTGAAATTTGGAAAGAAGAATTGAAGTTTTGAAATCAAGTTTGGACATATTTTTGTTACACTTCTCCTTTAAATAAGGGTATGATATAGATAAGTTTTGCACTCTTTTTTGTGATAAAAAAATTAAGTGTTAAAATATTAATTTACTATATGTGGAAATTAATCGTAGGACGTTGACAATAACTTCCAAGATCCTTATCAAGTAAGCTGGCTGGCACCATTTGCTCTTTTTTGGGAGAAAAGCATTTACATCAACCCTAAGTAGGCACATCGGATCTATATGTTATATTGTCAATCTTAATTTACTTTTTTATGTTTCTAAATAACCACTTTGAGCTACTTATTTTACTAGTCTTTATACATTAATTACACTGTTTGGAATCTCTGCTTCAATTGTTGCTTGTGTATATTATAATCTATTTTTTATTTTTGCTTCATTTTCATTTTATTATTCTTGCTTTCGAATTACATCTATCATTCTTTATATATAAATTTTTTTAAATTTTTTTATTATTAAATTCTAATTTTTATAACATATTGTAGTCCTATGAGAAGATTAGGAACAATTAAACTAAAACTTTCTTTTTCATTTCTTATCATAAGACACTAATGATTGCTTTTTATTTAGAATTTTCAAGTTTAATCTTACCTTTTATATTTTAATTAATTTCTTTCTCTTTTTTTTTGTCATTTGTTTGCTCTCCCATATCTTCTTAGAGGCTCTTCCATTTGCTTAGTATGTATTTAATGATAATTCCCACAATGTAGCCATCCCTTTCAAAATTTGTGATCTTCTCCTCTTGCTCACCGTGGAAGAAAGAATGCCTTTATGGTTTGAAATTAATTGAACTCTTATAAGCCTTGAAGTATAACTCTTCTCCCATCAAAGCATTAATTGTTGATTTGATGATTATTAAAGCATTTATATATTCTAGCTAAGCATACTATAATTTTTATATAATCCAACTTCTAATGAAAATTTTCCTATTATTTAGATAGCATCTCCTTATTTAAGAGTCTTCCTATTTGATAAGGCCATCTTATTGTCATTGTGTTCTATATTTAGCAACCATCAGCATAAGGATTCTTCCATTGATGTGCTAAAGATTGGATTTCATGCTAAAGATTATTAGAAAAAGGTGATATTTGAGTTGAAGCTGAGCTTTTGCTCTCATAACATTTTGCTTGGGCATGAGATCCATTTTTGTAAAAAATGTGCTAAGGGAAGCACTTAACAATAATTACTATTGATCCTAAGGAAGTCCAATATTCAAAATGGTTGGATGTCTCTCCTTAGTCATCAAAAAGCTTTCAAATTTCAAAATACATATCTATTTTTAAGGGTTATCTTTTTTTAGCCTAATAAAATTAAAATTGATAATATTGTTGATAATCTCACTCTAGAAGTTGCTCTCACATCTCTTCAACAACTACCTTGGTCTCAATTATGATCATTCTTATGATGGAAGATATGTTTTCCCACCTCCCTCTTCTCCTTAGTAAATCCATAATGATATTTCTATCACACTTGTTACTTTAGTTGGTAGAGTATAAGAATGATTCAATTTCATACATACCCAACCCTTCTTTATGTACACTTTAATATAAGTCAATAATCCAAATTATATTTCCATATGCCTCATGAACAAAGGAAAACTTGTCAAATCAAATAAATTATATTTCCCTTATTATGTTTCATCCTTGTGTTCATTATTACACTTGAGTGCACAATTTTTTTAATAAAGATATGTGATATTGCTTTATGAGAAAACTTGTTAGAGAACGCATACTTTACTATGAAATAATTTGATCTTAATTTAAAATATATATATAAAATCAATAAAACTTAAAATAAATCATTCATGGAATATTTTCCTAAAAAAGTTTTGGGATCCTTGTGTGTTGAAATCTTTATTTCATTAGATTTTAAATATTTACCAGTTATGCATTAAATATAATAAAATGTGATTTAACACTATAAATGGGAAAAATGTAACTTGTTTTAGAAATTATGTAAGAAAATATATTATTTTAACTCCTGTCAAACTTGTAGTAACCATATCCAAAAATTTTTCATTGATCTTACCATGTTTTCCATAGAAACACATGCTAGATATACATATATCCAAGATTATTCAAAACATATTTTGTAGTTTCAATGAGGCCTAAATTCATAGCAATATTAACCATGCATAACTTACATGAATTATAGGGTGCTAAGCAAAGGTTGTGTTCCACCATGATATACTTTACTTTGAAGAGGGAGCAAAAATACATTCAAACCTAAACTACCATCAATAATTTCAATTTACAATGGCACTAGAAGATATTCTTAAACTTTATTATGTGAAGATTGATATAGTGTATTAAAAAAGAATAGAAGTTGGGAAAGCATGAAAAACTCTTCTTCTATGAGAATATCTTAATCTTGAATAATGAAAAAATAAAAAAAATATGAATTATACAATATTTTTAGAAGAATAATTAGCCCTTCTCCAAAATAATGAAATAAGAAGACATGCTTCTAATAGTGAGGTAAGATAAACTATATGCTCCATAATCAAATGTAAAGCTTCCAAATGTTTGCATTAGTATTCTTAAAAAGTAAATTTATTTTGGGATCCCTTATTTCTTATTTAAATTGTCATATATGAATATATTTAATTTAAATATTAAAAGATATACAAGATTTCTATATATTTTTTTCACGATGAACTCATTATCACGTTTGTTGACAATGTTAACAAGTTGGCTTAACTTTTTATAAGAAAATGTCTATTATTTGTATCTTGACCTAACTTGAATGCCAATTTTTTTGGTCATAGAAATGGTAGGTACTTGATTATATGTCATATTAATCTCTTTTAACAATCAAACAAATTGTTTAGGTATTCTTAAGGCTTATAAAATATTATTTCAGTATTAAGTATTTATACTATAATAAATAGCTTAGAGTCATTAGAGTAACATTGCTATATTGATTGTTCAATTTCATGTGATAAATTATAAAGTTATTGAGCCCCACTCTTGGGAGACTCTTTAAAGATTTCTCTAAAAGAACTTCAAATATTATTTTCATACCTTTTTGTTTGGTTTTCAATTGCGGGCACATAACTAGCTGTGTTAATAGTTAGCTCGTTGTCTCCATGTAATGTTTGAAATCAATAATCATGCGAAAGTTGTCTTGGGTATAATTCTATCCTGACTTCATCTAGTGATAAATTTATATAGTTTTTGTGTTTGAAATAAAACGTCCACACTTTCTTTCTAAAATAAAAGCACCCTACTGACATGCGATGGAAATAGAAAAATTATCTATAATAACTTTAATGGGTTTAACCTGAAGTTAACCCATGCTCAATATGCTTATTATATAAGTCAAAATATTAAATTCCTCGAGATCCAAAGCAAGTCTAATCCGTTTATTACATATTTCATCAACTTTTTGATTCATTATGGCATAATTAACTTGAACTTAAATAGTAGTTGGGCCAATTTTGGGTTATTTAGGCCAACTCAAATTTAACCCAAATAATGAACAAGTTTGAAACTCGAACTAAACACTTTAGAAATTATATATATATTTTTCAGAATTTTATATGAGTGTTTGTTTGCTTGAAAGAAGAACAATTGTCGTTTATTTTTAAATTAGCTTTTGCACATATATCTACCGTTTTATATTGTTCTTTATATTACTAAGACCTCATCTTCTTCTATGAGAGTATCGTAATCTTCAAATAATGAAAAAATTAAAAATATATATAAATTATACAATATTATTAGAAGAATAATTATCCCTTCTCCAAGATAATGAAATAAGAAGACATGCTTCTAATAGTGAGGTAAGATAAACTATATGCTCTAAAATTTAAATGTAAAGTTTCCAAATCTTTGTATTACTATTATTTAAAAGTAAATTTATTTTGGAATCCCTTATTTCTTATCTAGATTGTCACATTTGAATATATTTAATTGATATATTAGAAGTAATGCAAGATTTCTATTTTTTTGTGAGGGACTCATTATCAAATTTGTTGTCAAAGTTAACAAGTTGACTTAACTTTTTATAAGAAAATACATGTCAATTATTTGTGTGTCTAGACCTAAATGCCAATTTTTAGGACTTGTATAAATCAATGGGTACTTATATATGTTTAATCTCTTTAATAATCAAATAAATTGTTTAGATATTCTTGAGGCCTATAAAAATTATTTCAGTATTAAGTATTTATAATATAATAAATAGCTTAGGGTTATTACTGTAATATTGCTATATTGATTGTTTAGTTTCATGTGATAAATTATAAATTTATTGAGCCTCACTCTTGGGAGACTCTTTAGAGATTTCTCTAAAATAACTTGAAATATCCTTTTCATACCTTTTTGTTTTGTTTTCATTTGCTAGAACATAATTAGTTGAGTTAATAGTTAGCTCGTTGTCTCCACGTAATGTTGAAATCAATAATCTTGCCAAATTCTCTTGGGTATAATTCTATCGACTCCATCTAGTGTTAAATTTATATAGTTTTGTGTTTGAAATAAAACATCCACACTTTCTTTCTAAATTATGCGCACTACTAATATGCTATGGAAATAGAAAAATTAACTCTATTAACTTCAATGGGTTTGGCTGAAATCAAGCACAATATGCTTTATTTAATTTGAATCTCACTAGATCCAAACCCAGTCTAACTTGCTTATAATATTTATCATACAATTTTTTATTGAACAATTACCAATTAACCTAATATGATTCATTTAACCTACTAGTGTGAATCATGAGACAAATGTATGAACCTTGAATATCTTTTAAATGAAATTCATGCAATGAGTATGCATGCTTGCATGGAATAGCGAAATAATTTAATAGATGCTATTATTTTGCAATTGCTATAAAAAAAATGGCATTTTAAGCCATCATATGCATCCTTTTAAGCATTTTTTGATGGTAACAAAGCTGAAGAAAATAGCTTGCAATTAATTCAAGCAATTAGATGTTGGAGTCAACTAAATAAAAACTTGTTTGAGCTTAAGCATTAAGGTAATTAAATTTGTTTCACCATATTCCACATCCTACAAAGTTCAAATTCATTTTATATTAATTTTCTTATTTACATTTTTTATTTTTTTATTCAAATAGAAGCACTCAATTTTATCAGATATAAAATACAAAGTATTAATATATATTACTTTTCTTTTAAAGGAGGACGTGCACTTTATTTTTTAAATTTAAGTGTCAAAATTCAAATTTAATAAATGTGAGACTTAATACAACTTAGGCCTTTACCAACTAAAAGTGACACCATTAACTCTTCTTCATGAGATAAGTATTTTACATTAACACGAGTAAGTGCATCAATTTTTATACATTGTAAATCTTAATTTACCTTATTATTATTTTTTTTCTGAATTTTAACTTTGAGCTACTAATTTTTATTAGTAGTCTCAACACATTAATTTTACTCGATCTTTAACTTCTGCTCCAATCGTTATATGTACAAACTATGCTCATAAAGGCCCATTTAGGGACTAGGGCTAATTTTTATTTTGTTGTTCTTGCTTTTGAATCACATCCATCATATTATATACGTATATATAGATATATATATATATATATATATATACACACACACACACACACACACACAAACATTGTAAGATATGATTGTATTTTAGTATGTTCATGTGTTGTAGTAAGAATTGATTGTATTTTAGTTATGTTAATGTGTTGTATTCAATTATTTCAGTAGTGGCATGGTATTATTCTATCATGATTTCTTTATTTAAAAATATGGAATTTAATCATATGACTTACAAGATCTCTATCAACTAAATCAGCTGACACCACTAACTCTTATTCATGGGGATGGTAATTTACACTAGCCCAAGAAAGTGCATCAATTTTTAGATATTGTATTGCAAATCTTAATTTTCCTTCGTCTCAACACATTCATTTTACTAGATTTCTGACCTCTCTGCACCCATTGTTATATATATATATATATATATATATATATTTTATTAATTTCTTTTCTTTTCTTCTAATTTTTTGCTCTCCCTTGTCTTTTCCTCTAATGATGCTTTCCACGGTGTGGCCCACCCTTTCAGAGTTTATGACCTCTTCTTTGGTGCCATGGAATAAGGCTTGGAAATAGTTGAACTTGGCTGCATGATATTATGGATTATAAGTATAACAAAAGGCGAGGCGGGAGGAGGCATAAATTCATGGGGACTTCGAGGAGTTATATGAAGAATAGAGTAAAAGAGCATGAGCTTTTGTAAGTATAATGTTAATCTGCTGAAAATATTCAAAATTATGAATAATAAGCTGAGTTAGACCTGTAATCAAAAGTTCTATTCCATTTCAAGATCTACTTACTACCACGTTTAGTGAATCTAGGGCACAATTCTACTTAAAGATTTATTGTTATATTATTATAAAGTCTTAAGTGAGGACATATTTGTGAAGGAATGTAATTATTAACTATTCCACAAAATCCTTATCTATGTCAACTTGGAAAAATGAAGCTGAGTGGCCTATAAATATATTAGGGCGTTCTAACTTGAAGATGTTTCAATGAAGATCAGCATGGTGATGCATCACATTCAGGTCCATTATCCAAAACAAAAGCACTCTTGGCGGGCAACCATCCATGTGCACGTGATGTAGAGGTTTGAGGTGCTTGGTCATTTTCTCACTTGCTTCTCAAACAAAATCTTGTTAGACTTTAGCTCGATCGCTTATTGCTTGTTCCACATCTTTAGTCCTTGCACAAAGAAATGGCAAATAGAATATGGAAAAGAATAATGCATATGATACATAGCTTCTCATATATACATATATATATATATATATATATATATATATATATATATATATATATATATATATATATATATATATATATATATATATATATATATGTATATATATGTAAGATCCCTAACAAAAGCCTCTAGCTATTATAATAAGATCAACCATGTCTAGTTACAAATGGATGTTGTAACAAAACATAATTAATTAAAATTCATTTATGCCTATTACAATATCTTAATTTTCTTAGTGACGCCATAAGAGTTCTTTATCTTTGTGCTATGCTTAAGAAAGTCATAAAACAAAAATAACTTCTAATTTAACATCTATTTAATTACACATTCTTTTGATGTGGACTTAATAATAAATATTTTATTTAATTGCTTTCCTTTTTAACTCAACACTTTCATCAGTAAAAATAAGGCATGTTCTATGCTCAATTTCTTTATTGCTCATTATTTAATCTTCTTTTTTTTTTCCTTTTGTGTTCATTATATAAGTTTCATTTGTATTCCCTATGTAAAGAACTTGCCTCAAGCCCTTATATGCCATGGAGTAGAACTCTTCCTCACCAAACTATTACTAGTTTATTTAATAATCATGAATCATTTTTTTTAGTACATAATATTTTGGCTGAAGAGAAAAAAATATGTGCTAAGGAAGCCATAATATTATTTGTATTATTATTATTATTAATTCTTGCTTCAGAAAAATATAGGAAATGTGCCAAAGAAAGCACCTAACATAATTAACAAATTATTATTAATCCTAAAGAATTATCTTCCCATCAAATATAAACACTGCAATAAATCCAAATCAATACTGAGACTTCTCTACCCCTTTTCCCATTGATTGCTAATTTGTCTCCTAGTATCATAAATGTAAAGCCCAATATTCAAAATGACTCAATGCAGACTTCTCTATCAATAGACTTCTCTTCAAAAAATTCTTCAACAATTAAATGCACATTTGTTTTCATGGATAGTCTCTCTTTTTCTATTGTCATCTCCAATAGTTTTGAAATAATTGCTATTATTAATAAAGCTTCTTGCATTGAAAATCTCACTCTAGAAGTTGTTCTTACATCTCTTCAACAAACTAACTTGCCATCACTTATTATCATTCTTAGGATGGAAGATGTTCTCCCGCCTCCCTCATCTCCTTAGTAAATTCATGATGCTATTACCATCTCTCTTGTTACTTTGGCCAATAGAGTATAAAAAAGATTCAATTATAAGCATACCAAATCATTGTTATGTACACTTTAATATAAGAAAATTTCCTTGATTATTTTTTCAACCATACAAACATGAAATCAAAGTTATCTAATCAACTAGATATCTTCTTTTTTTGTTAGTTTATTTATTTATTTTTCATCCTTGTGTTCATTATTTCTCTTAAGTGCACCATATTTCTTAATAAAGATATATGACATTACTTTATGAAAAAAACTTATTGTAACAACAACACTTCAAATAAAAAGTAATGAGATACTAGTTTTAAATAAATATAAAGTCACTAAAACTAAAAAGAAGTCATTCATAAAAATATTTTCATGTACGAATGATGATTCAAAACACATTTGCAATTTATATAAATCAATGAGACCTAAATTAATAAAAATCTTAACCATGCATAACAAACATTAATGATATGGGGTTTAGGAAAGGGTTTTGTTCCACCCATGAAAAGTTTTTTCTTTAAATAGGGAGCAAAAGTTTTTGTTTGTCCATTCATACCCCAAGCATAGAATGATTTCATGTATTTTGCATCGATTATACATCAAGATCTTTGATAAGACAAATTGTGGCATTTCTTATGGATGGTTGATCTTTTTGGTTCTTACAAACAAATGATAAACTACTTTTGTTATTTTCATATCCCACTCACGTATTAAACTAAATCTAGTTTGGGAGCATTCCCAAAAATCATCTAACATCTATTCTAGTTTTTAGTTTGACACAGTCTTTTAGAAAATGATGGATAATTCATTATATTTTAAATTTTAATGACAATTTAATCATTTATCATGGAAAATATTACATTAAATATCTATTATAAAAATAGGATAATATAAGCATTAAATCATTAAAACAATAAAACTATTATTAAATTTTTAATAGAACATATTGTCCAATTCTATTAGTTTATATAATAACTATTATATTCTTTAATGTATAATAGATATTTAATGTGATCTATTTATCATTATATATATATATATATATATATATATATATATATATATATATATATATATATATATATATATATATATATATATATATATATATATATATATATATATATATATATATATTATTTTGATGAGAAATGATCCAATTATCAATAAAATTAAAAAAATATAGTGATTTCTCAATTATTTATAAATGTTTGTTGCCAAAATTGTTAATTTTATTAGTATTTTACTCAACGAATTATTATTACATTTCTCACTCCATATTAATCATGTTATTTCCTTAATTTTAAGCCATAGGCATGATACTTAGCATTTTATTCCAGGAAAATGTTGAACTATAGTAAGTAAAAATGATGTGTATTTTTGTTATTAGGAGCATTAAGATATTAAAAAAAGGTGCATTTTAAAGATATATAAACTTAAAATTGTCTAGAATATAGAATCAATGTTCAAGAATCATCATCATCATCATCATTATTAGCAATTTCCCACAAAATTTCAAGTCTTTTTTCTCATTTTAGGAATATTTATTTTTCAAATAATAAGATATAATTCATTTGATATGTAATAGTTATTCCTTCAAATTTTGGTGATCTTATAAAGTCATAATAATGAGCTATTTCTCTTGAGTAGAACCCCAAACTTATAGAAGACAATAATAATATAGAATGAACATTTAAAGAATCACCATCATTATGTTATAAGCATCCTTCAAAAAAGGCCTAAGAAAAATAAAACTAATGTAGGTGAATACGTATAGGCAAGGTATCAAATGTTTTCTTTGGTGATATTATGAAGAAGTTGTTGATGTAGACTTATAAGCTTTACTACTCTACCCTTTTTTTAAACTAGATGAACTAATATATGATTTATTTTATAATCCAAATAGAACATTATGACCAATGTTGAGGCTAAAAGATGACTTTTACTTAAAAAAGAAAAAGTCGAAAAAACTACCAACAAGAAATTCAAATTACAATGATACTAGAAGATATTTTTAATCTTCACATTTGTTGACCTCATTTTTGGAAGAGGTCATTTTAGCAATGACAAGATCTCAATTTCAAATAGAGATTTCCTAATTCAATATCCAAGTCACTATGCTTAGTAACTTAGGAAATGCATTTTTGAACCAAATCCAATCTACTTGGTTTGATACAAAATCAAGTCAAATATCCAACATAAATTAAATCAATGAAAATAAAATGGAAGCTAAAAGTCAAATCTAAAGTCAATTCTAGTCAACCTAGGATTGACTTAAGTGGGCCCACTTAGTCCAAAAGTAAACCCAAAAAATCAAGTAAACATGTTTGATCACAATGACAAAGAAATTTGAGTCCATTGAGGCCTAGATTATGTAAGATGAATTCCTTAAATCAAAATGACATAAATAGGCTACATTGAACTCAAACCCAAGGAAAATTAAAATCACTTTCATCCAATGCAATTCACATTCAATTAAAAAAAAATGAAATGGGAAATACAATTCACCATTAAATCAATTAAGAAATCAAGAATAAAATAAAAAATGAAGAAAAGAGGGAAGAAGAGAAATTGAATTTCCCCTCTTCCCACAACAAGCCAAACTCCACCCCTTAACAAAGGTGGCTACCTTCAAGTGAAGACAATGAAGGCAATTAGCTATCAAGAAAGAAAAAACAACCAAGGTGGAAAGAAAGAAAGAGGGAAAAGAGAAAAAGAGGAAGATAGAGTTCTCGGCCATATGAAAAAACAAGAAGAGAGACTTCCCCATGGAGGATTGAGCACAAACACACCTTCACACATTAAATCAGCTAAACAAAAAAGTTCCCCTCCCCCCCAAGTGTCTTAACCACTACAAACCATCAAAGCCAAAAAAGCACTCAAGGGTTGGTCTAGGAGCAAAGGAATTAACCTAATTCCTTGGCAAGCAAGCCAGGTTTAAGCATTTGAAGCTCTAGGATCAATTACAAAGCCAATCGTCCAAAGAATCGAGGTATGCCATTGTTGACCTCAAGCTTTCTCTTAAAGAATTCGATTTTGATCAATTTTATAGGAAATGTGGTCTTCAAGTTAATCCAACCGTATAAAATCATAGGATTTCTTTCCATGATTGTGTAGCACTTGAAATCATGTGATTTTGTTACCTATATCAAAAGATATTAGCAAATTACTATCAACAGTCCTCGGCTTCCACAAGAATTGAAGGAGATGATCTATGTGCCATCCAATCCGTGTATTTGGATTGGATGTCCCAAATCTAGGCAGACCGCGGGATCGATTTCACCCTATAGGAACCACGGATTGATTTAGTGCGATCAAAGATCACGGCCCCAAGTTTATCCCACATTTAGAACTACGTTGTCGGGCGCTAGGTGGCACCATGCGAACAAACCCATGCACGTCATGCAGGCGCATGCCATGCAGCACGCGGATTTTGCGTGGGACCCCCACTTAAAAAATCATTAAATAACAGTTTAATTAATTTAAAAAAATGCAGAAAACTTCTAAAAACCATATAAAATCAAATATAGATCAGAAAATTACAAATAAAAGTTCTATGGATTTGTCTTGATGAGAGGAATCCATAAAATAAAAAATTCAAATTTATTAGGTAATTTTCAATTAATTTGAGTTTAATTGAAAAACATTAAACCCTAATTACTCTCAAATTAATAATCCAATTAAGTTAAAACTTTGGGGAAATGAAATTAAGTATAAATACAGCTTACATGGATTTTTGGGGATTTATTTCTCTGAATTCAAGGGAAATTAAAATTTCATGTGTTTAACCTTTTAATTAATTAAATTAATTAACCATTAATGAAATAATTAAAAAACTTTAATCAAACAACCTTAAATCAACATAATGAACATTAATGAGCATCAGAACACTAATTAAACTTAATTAAACCTATTTGAGCCTAATAATCTCAAAATTGACTTAATTAGATAATTAAATGAATTAAATAATTCAATTAAACAAGCTGAACTTACTTAAATCATAGTAAATCAACTAGTTAAGCAAAAATTATGAATAAACCCTCTTTGGAAAGGTATTTCAGTGAAGAATAAAGAAAAAATAAATCCTTTAATGAATCAAAATAAATTAGGCTTAATTTAGGTATTAATGAAATAATTAAAATCTTAATTACACCCTAATTACATGTCTAATCAAGTTGAAACCTTAGGGATATAAAATTGGCATGTTACCTATTTACCAAAAATATTTCAAGTCCAAATGATCTTTGGATTAAGAGTTTTTAAATTTCTAAATCCCTAGGTCAATGTTAATCAAATATTGGGTTAAGGAAATTAATTTACCTATTAAATAAAGTGGTAATTCAAACTAATCACCATCAAACATTAGAAAACTATTCAGAAACTTCTCTAAATATCCTAAGTCAATTAAAGTGATCAAATTCAATCTTAGGTAAATTAAATAAAACCTTAGGTTAATAAAGTTGTTAATTAACTTAAATCTTAACCTTTGAATAAATGAAGTTTAACAAAATCATTCATCTCTAATAAATTTAAATAATGAACCTAAAACCTAGGTTAATTAAATCATATCAAATAATTAACCCAAGTGCTTTAGGTTAAGCAAAATCCATGAACAAACCTAAGGTACTAATTCATATTAATGAACTTAAAATTTAAGCTTACAAATCCATAATTTAATAACATAAGTTAAATTGAATAAAATCAAACTCTTTAAATTAACATAAGCCAAATCAAATGAAATCCACATAGCTTAATACAAAATGAAATAAATCAAACAAATTGAATCAAATAAAGCAATTCAAATAAATGAAATAACATAAAAGTAATCCAAACATAAATGACATCAAAATGATTAATTAAAATACTTAAGGATCTTAGTTAGACTTTGGAAACTTCATTAGGATTTAGGATGAGGAATAAAGTGAGTTTCACCTAAAAATGAAATTCATTCTATTTCATTCTCAAGAACAAATATTACTTTAATGAAATAAAATTAACATAAAAGAGAAATTAAATCACTAAATCATTTGAATTGAAACCAACCTAAATTAAATAAAAAATCAAACTTCAAATTTAAACTTGAACTTAAAAGCTTAGCAAAGACTTACCACACAAGCCCAACCTCTACACACACTAGATTACTTAGGTCACGAGCCCTAGATCTCAGTTAGATCATTCTGTGATTTGTTTTAATCTTCTATGATATGTTGTTTTGTGCTTCACATGTTTGTGTGGTGTATTGCTATAAACTATATGCCTAGGCTTGTTTGTTTGTTAGACTAGATGTTAGGACGTTCTTCCTAGATTTGACACTATTTTCTGTAGGGGACTGTGTTAAAGGGATCACTGTAATAAATAAATCATAAAATTGTTGTTTACTTGCAGGTGCTGAAAATCTCTTAACATACCATAGACTTTGGCAAGCAACTAATACTAAGCCCGTAGTTTGTAAAATATAAACGCTTTGTGTTTGTGTATACTCAACATCTATTTTACGGCTTAGGATTTCTTTTTTTGAATTCTAAATGTAAATTTGAGCTTAGAATTAGTTATGATCTATGAGGTCTAGGATTAAGGTGAGACCCAACCAGAGATGGTGCTGGTCCCTGGAGCCCAATGGATGTCCCAAAGAAGGAGACTATCTGAAAGAAGACTCATAGATCTAAACTTAGTCAGGTTATGTAACTAATGCCCATTTTTCTTTCTTTTGGGTAACAAATACCCAGATTGGCCTTTTCTTATATAATTTAATTCAGTTTGATTTATTTTGGGTGTACAATAGAAACAATATGCTTTTCTTAGGTTTTCTATGCTATGTTTGTGAGATGAATGCCTAGACGTAGGCTCATAGGATAAACTAAATTTTCTACCCAACTAAATCAATTGAAACATAAAAATAAATACAACTCATAATCTTCATATAAAAGCCTAGGCCATTAATGAAAGGTAAAATATGTAACAACCCCTTAGCTGGATATTTTAATATCATGCATAAATCATATTGTTTCACTCTTGATTAATGAAGGACTTCCATCCTTGCCAGAGAACTTGGGCATGATCTTTGAGAGCCTATGATGGAAGTACACCTTCTTCTATTCTGATTTGGCCCATAATCTTTTTCTAATTACATGCATTAGGCATAAATTATATTCTTATGGCCCAAAATAAATATTGAGTCAAAAAATTATAAAAATCTAAAAAAAAATACTTTAGTTAGATGCATCTTCATACCCTACATGATCTTAGGGATTAGGAAGTCTAGGTTCATAGATTTATTTTCTAAAATGCAACAACCTACCATCTTGTATTCATATGACTTTCATTATTTTAAAATTTTGGTGGTGTTAGACTGTAAGGCCAAAAGATTAAATATAGGCTGGTTCCTCATGAGGAGAATGGCCAATGATTCCCAAGGATAGAATTATGTAGCATGACATGTGTCAAGAGAGAGACTAGGTTAAGTATCCTTTAGAATAAGTCTTCAACCCTGGCATTGGTAGTTGTGCTACTAGAATCTAAGCCCTAGATTTCTTAGAAAATGATAACTTCAAATCTATAATTAAATCCCAAATTTGAAGCCCAATCATAGGATAGATGAAATGTCTACTAGGCATCCCATCAATAGACATATTCTTTTCCATTTGACTCTTAAAAATAACTCTCTCCAATTTGGGCATCTCCTAATTAAATTTCCAAAAATTATTCCTTTGAAAGCTACCTTAGTAGTCTTTAGGAATAACCACTTGTTTCTTTAATTGAGAGTATTCTTAGGAAGAGACCATTCCTAATATATAATTAACTATAAAGGCTTGCCTTTATAGGGAACCAAGATCCCATGATAAAATAAACTCTGTTCTACTTTTCCATGTAGTTCAAAGAAAAATACTTTGGTACCCATTAGCCTTAGGAGTCTTTTATTGAAATGATTGAATCCATTACAGGAGAGCATGTTTATCTTTAGAGATAATATGCTTATTCTTAAATGTCATATTTGGTCATCTAAATAATATTCCTAAACTCTATGAGGTGCCATTTCTTTTCTCTATTCTAGAGAAAACACCAACATATTTATTTGAAGATTGATATAGTCAATTAAAAAAAGAATAGAAGGTGGAAAAGCATGAGAAACTCTTTTTCTATCAAAATGTCTAAGACATTAAAAAAAGAAAAACTAAAAAAAATAAATTATTTGATGTTATCAGAAGAACGAACAACACTTCACCAAAATAATGATTTATATAAGAAAACATGCCTCTAATAGTGAGATAACATAAATTATGTGCTCTAAAAGATAAACGTATTGCTTCTAAGTGTTTGTATTAGTAGTCTTAAAGAGTAAAATTATCTAGGGTCCCTTATGCTTGGTTTATGTGCACCCACACTGAGTTGGCCAGCAGACGCCCACTATACAAAGAGATAAGCTTGAAGACAGGTATATAACACCATTGGTTTTTTTTTTTTTGAGTACTTCTTACTTTATATAAACTCTCTCTTCAGCCTTCAATTATCCATAGTAACATAGAGAGTGGAGAGAGAGAGAGAGAGAGAGAGAGAGAGAGAGAGAGAGAGAGAGAGAGAGATGTGGTCTTATGAAGAGAATATGTAGAGCTCCTCTTTGAGTTTAGGTGTGATAATTTTTGTGTGTGCATGTTTTAGGGCAAGAGGTCAATTGAGAGCTGATTACTATGCCAGTAGTTTCCCTAATTTGTCTAAAGTGGTGTGGAGAGAGGTGTTTAAAGCTCTTCAGAATGAGATGAGAATGGGAGGGTCGCTTCTTCGGCTCCCCACCACCAATGTGGTCACTTTATCAGGTAATTTTGTGAGTACTTAATATTTTCTTGATAATTGACTTGAGTTTATGGCATTTCATGCAATAAATTAATTATAAGAGAGTCAATTTAAGAAAGTTTAAAGTTGGATTAAATATATTAATAATTAATTTTTTTCAATTCAAAAATATTTAAATTTATGAGTTAAAATCAATTACGTGGTATTTTTTATATGAATATATATTTCAAAATTTCCTCATATGTTAGAAACCCCTTGAGTTGTTAGAGGCATGCTTGAGTGTTTCATAAGTCAATTTCTAGGGTCTCTCTCTCTCTCTCTCTCTCTCTCTCTCTCTCTATATATATATATATATATATATATATATATATATTCTTTTATAAAGATTCTACATCCTATCAAACTTTTTATCGAATGACTCTTCTAGCCAAAAATTTCAAGCAAAGATAATAATTTAGTATATTTGATAAATAGAAATAATTGAACTCATATTAAAACTCTTGGAAACTTGGACGATATAAATAATTTCTATAGACTTAAACGGCCTGTCATAAAACATAATAATCCTAATAGTATTATGTCAGAATTTTAAAGAAAATTAATATTATGTCGGAATTTTAAAGCCAAATCTTGTTATAAAATTAGATCTAATTATTTTTATTTATAAAATAAATTATTTTTCATTTAAAAAAATTTATTTATTTATTATAGGCATAATTACATTAGTTTATTCATTTATATAATATGATTGTATTTATCGATATTGGGAATTGAAAGAATGGAGGAACTAAAGCTGGAGAAGCTCGATATAATGGCAACAATCTCCTACATTCAACTACTAATAGTAATCTTAGTTCTCTTCTAGCTTTGTACATATAACTACTATTTTATATTGCAACACAAATACTTTGTGTCACTAATTCTCCAAATTCTTTGGTATATTTGTAGTGGTATGGTGTTTTTAACAAATAAATTCATCATGTTCTCACATTAAAGTGAATACAAAATATTTTATAAATCAGCTTAAATTATCATAAAATCACAGAGAGAGTGTTTTAATAAAATGTTGATTTTAGTATCAACAAAAAACGTGAGCATCTTTGGACATATATGTGAACCTTAAATATTTTTTGAATGAAATCCAAGCAATTAGTATGAATGTAATAGCGAAATAATTAAATAGATGCAATGATTTTGCAATTGTTACAAATAGAACTACAATATAAGCCATCAAAGGCATCCTCTTAAGCATTTATGATGATAATAAAGCTGAAGAAAATAGCTTGCAATTAATTCAAGCAATTAGATATTGGAGGTAACTAAATAAAGTCATGTTTAAGAGCGTAAGCATTAAGGTAATTTAATTGTTTCACCATATTCTTCATGCTCTAGTTCATTTTATTTTAAGTTTTTGCATATGCATATTTTATTTTATTTTATTAAAATAGAAGCACTTAGTTTTATCAGATAAAAAATGGTAAGCATTTAATGTAACTACAAGTAGTGGCCAATATATATTTTGTAGTAAGAATTGATTTAATTTTGGCAATATAATTTTAATAACTTTTTTTTACATATATTTTAACTAGTTGGAAATTTGCAAAGAAATGGTTTTAATTTAGTTGTGTGCATGTGTAGTATTTAGTTATTTCAGTGGCATTATACTCCATATTTATGTTTATTCAAAATTTTTTTGAACTAAAATTTGGAAAGAAGGATTGAAGTTTTGAAATCAAGTTTGGACATATTTTTGTTAGACTTCTCCTTTAAATAAGGGTATGATATAGATAAGTTTTGCACTCTTTTTTGTGATAAAAAAATTAAGTGTTAAACTATTAATTTAATATATGTGGAAATTAAACGTAGGACGTTGACAATAACTTCCAAGATCCTTATCAACTAAGCTAGCTGGCACCATTAACTCTTCTTTGGGAGCAAAGCATTTAGATTAACCCTAAGTAAGTACATCGGCTCTATATGTTCTATTGTCAATCTTAATTTACTTTTTTATGTTTCTAAATAACCACTTTGAGCTACTTATTTTACTAGTCTTTATACATTAATTTCACTCTTTGTTATCTCTACTTCAATTGTTGAATGTGTAAATTATCATCTATTTTTTTACTTTTGCTTCCTTTTCATTTTGTGATTCTTACATTCGAATTACATCTATCATTCTTTATATATATATATATATATATATATATATATATATATATATATATATATATATATATATATATATATATATATATATATATATATATATCTTTTAATTTTTTTTCTTTATTATTAAATTCTAATTTTTATAAGATATTGTAGTCCTATGAAAAGATTAGGAACAATTAAACTAAAATTTTCTTTTCATTTCTTATCATAAGACACTAATGATTGCTTTTCATTTTGAATTTTAAAGTTTAATCTTACCTTTTATATTTTAATTAATTTCTTTCTCTCACATTTGCTCTCGATATCTTCTTAGAGTCTCTTCCATTTTGCTTAATTTGTATTTAATGATAATTCCACAGCGGCCATCCCTTTCAAAATTCGTGATCTTCTCCTTTTGCTCACCGTGGAAGAAAGAATGCTTTTATGGTTTGAAATTAATTGAAATCTTATATGCCTTGAAGTATAACTCTTCTCCCATCAAAGAATTAATTGTTCATTTGATGATTATTAAAGCATTTATATATTCTAGCTAAGCATACCATAATTTTTATATATTCCAACTTCTAATGAAAATTTTCCTATTATTTAGATAGCATCTTCTTATTTAAGAGTCTACCTATTTGATAAGGCCATCTTATTCTCATTATGTTCTTTATTTAGCAACCATCTGCATAAGGTTTCTTCTATTGATGTTGTCTCTAAGATTTTGATTGCAAGTGTTTTAATGAAAATTAATATCACTTAAAATTGCTTGGATATTATTTTGATTGGATTTCATGCTAAATATTATTAGTAAAAGGTGATATTTGAGTGAAAGCTGAGCTTTTAATCTCATTTCTTTTTGCTTGGGCATGAGATCCAATTTTGTAGAAAATTAGTAGGAAAGCACTTAACATCAATAACAAATTATTATTGATCCTAAGGAAGTCCAATATTCAAAATGGCTCGATGTTTCTCCTTAGTCATCAAAAAGCTTTTTAATTTCAAAATACATATCTATTTTTAAAATTATGATTTTTCCTAATAATATTAAAATTGATGTTATTGTTGATAATCTCACTCTAGAAGTTGCTCTCACATCTCTTCAACAACTACCTTGGCCTCAATTATTATCATTCTTATGATGGAAGATATATTCTCCCACCTCCCTTTTTTCCTTAGTAAATCCATAATTTAGTTGGTAGAGTATAAGAATGATTCAATTTCATGCATACACAACCCTTCTTTATGTACACTTTAATATAAGTCAATTATCCAAATTGTTTTTGCCAACCATGCCTCATGAACAAAGGAAAACTTATCAAATCAAATAAATTATATTTCCCTTATTATGTTTCATCCTTGTGTTCATTATTGCACTTGAGTGCACAATTTTTTTAATAAAGATATGTGATATTACTTTATGAGAAAACTTGTTATAGCACGCATACTTTACTAAGAAATAATGTGATCTTAATTTTAAAAAAAATATAAAATCAATAAAACTTAAAATAAATCTTTCATTGAATATTTTCCTAAAAACATTTTGGGATCCTTGTGTGTTGAAATCTTTATTTCATTAGATTTTAACTATTTACCAGTTATGCATTAAATATAATAAAATGTGATTTAACACTATAAATGGGGAAAATGTAACTTGTTTTTGAAATTATGAAAGAAAATCTATAATTTTTAACTCCTGCTAAACTTGAAATAACCAAATCCAAAATTTTTTCATTGTTCTTACCATGTTTTCCATAGAAGCACATGCTCGATATACATATATCCAAGATTATTCAAAACATATTCTATAGTTTCAATGAGGCCTAAATTCATGGCAATATTAATTATGCATAAATTACATGAATTATAGGGAGCTAAGCAAAGGTTGTGTTCCACCCATGAAATACTTTACTTTGAAGAGGGAGCAAAAATAGTTTCAAACCTAAACTACTATCAAATATTTAAAATTATAATGGCACTAGAAGAAATTCTTAAACTTTATTATCTGAAGATTGATGTTGTGTATTAAAAAGAATAGAAGCTGGGAAAGCATGAAAAACTCTTCTTCTATGAGAATATCTTAATCTTTAAATAATGAAAAAAATAAAAAATATGAATTATACAATATTTTTAGAAGAATAATTAGCCCTTCTCCAAAATAATGAAATAAGAAGACATGCTTCTAACACCGAGGGAAGATAAACTATATGCTCAAAATTCTAATGTAAAGCTTCCAAATGTTTGTATTACTATTCATAAAAGGTAAATTTATTTTGGGGTCCCTTATTTCTTATCTAAATTGTCACCTAAAAATATATTAAATTTAAATATTAAAAATAATGCAGGATTTCTATTTTTTTTCACGATGAATTCATTATCACATTTGTTGACAAAGTTAACAAGTTGACTTAACTTTTTATAAGAAAATACAATTCTATTATTTTCGTATCTAGACCTAACTTGAATGCCAATTTTCTGGTCATGTATAAATCAGTAGGTACTTGATTATATGTCGTATTAATCTCTTTTAACAATCAAACAAATTATTTAGGTATTCTTGAGGCTTACAAAATATTATTTCAGTATTAAGTATTTATACTATAATAAATAGCTTAGAGTGATTAGTGTAACATTGCTATATTGATTGTTCAGTTTCATGTGATAAATTATAAAGTTATTGGCCATCTAAATATTATTGATTAAGTATTTATACTCCAAAGTTCTAGCTCATTTTATTTTAATTTTTTGCAAATGCATATTTTATTATATTTTATTCAAATAGAAGCACTTAGTTTTGTCAAATAAAAAATGATAAGCATTTCATGTAACTACAAGCAATGGCCAATGTATATTTTGTAGTAAGAATTGATTTAATTTAGGCAATATAATTTTAATAACTTTTTTTTACATATATTTTTAAATAGTTGGAAATTTGCAAAGAAATGGTTGTATTTTAATTGTGTTCATGTGTAGTATTCGTTATTTCAAGAGTGGCATTATTCCATATATATGTTTATTCAAATTTTTTGAACTAAAATTTGGAAATAAGGATTGAAGTTTTGAAATTAAGTTTGGACATTTTTTTTGTTACACTTCTCCTTTAAATAAGGGTATGATATAGATAAGTTTTGCGCTCTTTTTTGTGATAAAAAAAGTTATGGAAATTAATCGTAGGACGTTGACAATAACTTCCAATATCCTTGTAAACTAAGCTAGCTGGCACCATTAGCTCTTCTTTGGGAGAAAAGCATTTACATTAATCCTAAGTAAGTACATCGGATCTATATGTTGTATTGTCAATCTTAATTTACTATTTTATGTTTCTAAATAATCACTTTGAGCTGCTTATTTTACTAGTCTTCATACATTAATTTCACTCTTTGGTATCTCTACTTTAATTGTTGCATGTGTAAATTATCATCTATTTTTTATTTTTGCTTCCTTTTTCTTATGTTATTCCAACATTCGAATTACATATATCATTCCATATATATATATTTTTTAAAATTTTTTTCTTTATTATTAAATTCTAATTTTAATAAGATATTGTAGTCCTATGAAAAGATTAGGAATAATTAAACTAAAACTTTCTTTTCATTTCTTACCATAAGACACTAATGATTGCTTTTCATTTTTAATTTTCAAGTTTAATCTTACCTTTTATATTTTAATTAATTTCTTTCTCTTTTTTTCCGTCATTTGTTTGCTCCATATCTTCTTAGAGCCTCTTCCATATTGCTTAGTATGTATTCAATGATAATTTCCACAGTGTGGCCATCCCTATCAAAATTCATGATCATCTTATCTTGCTCACCGTGGAAGAAAGAACACTTTTATGGTTTGAATTTAATTGAACTCTTATATGCCTTGAAGTATAACTCATCTCCCATCAAAGAATTAATTTTTTATTTGATGATTATTAAAACATTTATATATTCTAGGTAAGCATGCCATAATTTTTATATATTCCAACTTCTAATGAACATTTTCCTATTATTTAGATAGCATTTTCTTATTTAAGAGTCTACCTATTTGATATGGCCATCTTATTCTCATTGTGTTCTTTATTTAGCAACCATCAGCATAAGGATTCTTCTATTAATGTTGTCTCTAAGATTTTGATTGAAAGAGTTTTAATGAAAATTAATATCACTTAAAATTTCTTGGATATTATAAGGATTGGATTTCATGCTAAAGATTATTAGTAAAAGGTGATATTTGAGTGAAAGTTGAGCTTTTGCTCTCATTACTTTTGCTTGGGCATGAGATCCATTTTTGTAAAAAAATTGTGCCAAGGAATGCACTTAACATCAATAACAAATTATTATTGATCCTAAGGAAGTCCAATATTCAAAATGGCTCGATGTCTCTCCTTAGTCATCAAAAAACATTTCAATTTCAAAGTACATATTTGTTTTTAAGGGTTATCTTTTTTTTTTGACTAATAATATTAAAATTGATGTTATTGTTAATAATCTCACACTAAAAGTTGCTCTCACATCTCTTCAACAACTACCTTGGCCTCAATTATGATCATTTTTATGATGGAAGATATGTTCTCCCACCTCCCTCTTCTCCTTAGTAAATCCATAATGATATTTCTATCACTCTTGTTACTTTAGTTGGTAGAGTATAAGAATGATTCAATTTCATGCATACCCAACCCTTCTTTATGTACACTTTAATATAAGTAAATTATCCAAATTATTTTTGCCAACCACGCCTCATGAAGCAAGAAAAACTTGTCAAATCAAATAAATTATATTTTCCTTATTATGTTTCATCCTTGTGTTCATTATTGCACTTGAGTGCACAATTTTTTGAATAAAGATATGTGATATTACTTAATGAGAAAACTTATTATAGCACGCATACTTTACTAGGAAATAATGTGATCTTAATTTTAAAAAATATAAAATCAATAAAACTTAAAATAAATCATTCATGGAATATTTTCCTTTTTTTTTAGGATCCTTGTGTGTTGAAATCTTTATTTCTTTAGATTTTAACTATTTACTAGTTATGCATTAAATATAATAAAATGTGATTTAACACTATAAATGGGAAAATGTAACTTGTTTTAGAAATTATAAAGAAAATCTATTATTTTAACTCTTATTAAACTTGTAGTAACCATATCCAAATTTTTTTCATTGATCTTGCCATGTTTTCCATAGAAGCACATGCTAGATATACATATATCCAAGATTGTTCAAAACATATTTTGTAGTTTCAATGAGGCCTAAATGCATAGCAATATTAATTATGCATAACTTACATGAATTAAAGGGAGCTAAGCAAAGGTTGTGTTCCACCCATGAAATACTTTACTTTGAAGAGGGAGCAAAAATCCATTCAAACCTAAACTACTATCAACAATTTCAAATTACAATGGCACTAGAAGATATTCTTAAACTTTATTATTTGAAGATTGATATAGTGTATTAAAAAAGAATAGAAGTTGGGAAAGCATTAAAAACTCTTCTTCTATGAGAATATCTTAATCTTCAAATAATGATAAAATAAAAAATTATGAATTATACAATATTTTTAGAAGAATAATTAGCCCTTCTCCAAAATAATGAAATAAGAAGACAAGCTTCTAATAGTGAGGTAAGATAAGCTATATGTTCTAAAATCTAATGTATTGCTTCCAAATGTTTGTATTACTATTCTTGAAAATTAAATTTAATTTGGGGTCCCTTATTTCTTATCTAAATTGTCACATATGAATATATTTAATTTAAATATTAAATGTAATGCAAGATTTCTATTTGTTTCATGACGAACTCATTATCACATTTGTTGACAAAGTTAACAAGTTGACTTAACTTTTTATAAGAAAATACAAACCTATTATTTGGGTATCTAGACCTAACTTGAATGCCAATTTTTTGGTCTTGTATAAATCAATAGGTACTTGATTATATGTCATTTTAATCTCTTTTAACAATCAAACAAATTATTTAGGTATTGTTGAGGCATTTAAAATATTATTTCAATATTATACTTTAATAAATTATTTAGTTAATAGTCGACTCGTTGTCTCTATGTAATGTTTGAAATAATAATTATGCCAAAGTTCTATTGGGTATAATTCTATCAAGACTTCATCTAGTGTTAAATTTATATAGTTTTTGGGTTTGAAATAAAACATCCACACTTTCTTTCTAAAATATAAGCACGCTACTCACATGCTATGGAAATAGAAAAATTAACTTTATTAACTTCAATCGGTTTGACCTAAAGTTGATCGAAGCACAATATGTTTTATTTAATTTGAATCTCACTCGATCAAAACCCGACGAGTCTAACTTGTTTATAATATATATCATGCAATTTTTTTGAATAATTATGGCCTAATTAACCTAATATGATTCACTTAACCTAATAATGTGAATCATGGGACAAATGTGTGAACCTTGAATATATTTGAAATGAAATTCATGCAATGAGTATGCTTGCTTGCATGGAATAGTGAAATAAATTAATAGATGCTATTATTTTGCAATTGCTATAATTAGAACGGCATTTTAAGCCATCATATGCATCCTTTAAGCATTTTTTTATGATAACAAAGCTGAAGAAAATAGCTAGCAATTAATTTAAGCAATTAGATGTTGGAGGTAACAAAATATAAACATGTTTGAGCTTAAGCATTAAGGTAATTTAATTTATTTCACCATATTCTACATACTACAAAGTTTAAATTCATTTTATATTAATTTTCTTATTTAGATTTTTTTATTTTTTTATTCAAAAAGAAGAACTCAGTTTTATGAGATATAAAATACTAAGCATTAATATATATATATATATATATATATATATATATATATATATATATATATATATATATATAATGTGATGATAATTGATATTTAATATAAGTTTTTATTTAACAAATCTTTAGCTATTTCAAACCAAAAATTGAAAAGGAGTGGTTGTCTTTTTGTTGTGTTCAAGTGCTGTAGTCAATTATTTCAGTAGTGGCATTATACTGCAATGTTTTTGTTTATTCAAATGGAAGGATTGAAGTTTTGCAATGAAGTTTGATCATATATATATATATATATATATATATATATATATATATATATATATTACTTTTCTTTTAAAGGAGGACATGTGCACTCTTTTTTTTTTTTTAAATTAAGTGTCAAAATTCAAATTTAATAAATGTGAGACTTAACCACAGGACCTTGACAACAACTTCCAGAGTCTTTACTAGCTAAGCTAGCTAACACCATTAACTTTTTCATGAGAGAAGTATTTTACATTAACACGAGTAAGTGCATTAATTTTTATACATTGCTAATCTTAATTTACCTTTTTTTTTTTCTGAATTTTCACTTTGACCTACTAATTTTTATTAGTAGTCTCAACACATTAATTTTACTCAATCTCTAACTTCTGTTCCAATCATTATATGTATAAACTATGCTCATAAAGGTCCATTTGTGGGCTATTTTTCATTTTGTTATTCTTACTTTTGAATCACATCCATCATATTATATACATAGATATATATATATATATATATATATAAAACATTGTAAGTACAAACCATGGATAATGCATATATTGCAGTAAGAATTGATTTAAATAATTCAATATAATTTTAATAAATTTTATTTCACATATGTTCTAAAATTTGAAAAGATACGATTGTATTTTAGTTATGTTCATGTGTTGTATGCAATTATTTTAGTAGTGGCATGGTATTATTCTATCATGATTTCTTTATTTAAATATATGAAATTTAATCATATGACTTACAAAATCTCTATCAACTAAGCCAACTGACACCACTAACTCTTCTTCATGAGAAAGGTATTTTACACTAGCCCAAGAAAGTGCATCAATTTTTAGATATTGTATTGCAAATCTTAATTTACCTTAGTCTCAACACATTATATTTACTAGAACTCTGACTACTCTGCACCCATTGTTATATATATATATATATATATATATATATATATATATATATATGGGATGCTTGCTGAGAATAAGGTATGTGAAGGTCTGTAAATTGGAGAAGGGGAATGGAATGCTCTCAACAACGAAATGTTTGGTTGGCCGCAATTGAATTTAAAAAGAAAAACATGTATTGCTTCTTAAAAACTTATTAATTTTACTTTTATATTGAGGTTAGTGATCGTGGTGCAATGCGGTTAGTGGCAATGAGTGATGGTTACTGTAAATAAAAAGCTTGAGCTTGAGCCGACCTTGTTTTATTCGCTTGTTTGAAAATTGCTTTGTTCATGTTCAAAAAAAGTCATAAACCATCAATTACTCTTAGTTTAACATCTATTTCATTACACATTCTTTTGATGTGGACTTAATAATGAATATTTTATATAACTGCTTTCCTTTTTAACTTAACACTTTCATCAGTAAAAATAAAACATGTTCTATGCTCAATTTTTTTTATTGCTCATTGTTTAATCTTTTTTTTTCCTTTTGCGTTCATTATATAAGTTTCATTTGTATTCCTTATATAAAGAACTTGCATCAAGCCCTTATATGCCATGGAGTAGAACTCTTCCTCACCAAACTATTACTACTTTATTTAATGATCATTGAATCATTTTATTTATTTAATACATAATATTCTAGATTAAGAGAAAATAATATGTGCCAAGGAAGGCATAATAATAATAAGAATTATTATTATAATAATAATTATAATAATAATAATAATAATAATAATAATAATAATAATAATATTACTATTATTATTATTACTTCTTGCTTCAAAAAAATATAGGAAATGTTCCAAAGAAAGCACCTAACAAAATTAACAAGTTATTATTAATCCTGAAGAATTTTCTTCAGGTCAAATATAAACACTACAATAAATCCAAATCAATCCTCAGACTTCTCTGCCCCTTTTTCCATTGATTGCTAATTTGTCGCCTAGTATCACAAATGTAAAGCCCAATATTCAAAATGACTCAATGCCTCTACTTAGTCTTCAAAAAATTCTTCAACAATTAAATGCGCATTTGTTTTCATGGATAGACTCTCTTTTTCTATTGTCATCTCCAATAGTTTTGAAATAACTGCTATTATTAATAAAGCTTCTTGCATTGAAAATCTAACTCTGGAAGTTGTTCTTACATCTCTTCAACAAACTAACTTTCCATCACTTATGATCATTCTTTGGATGGAAGATGTTCTCCCACCTCCCTCGTCTCCTCAGTAAATTCATGATGTTATTGCCATCTCTCTTGTTACTTTGGCCAATAGAGTATAAAAAAGATTCAATTATAAGCATACCAAATCATCGTTATGTACACTTTAATATAAGTAAATTTCCTTGATTATTTTTTCAACCATACAAACATGAAATCAAACTTATCTAATCAACTAGATATCTTCTTCTTTTTTTGTCAGTTTCTTTATTTATTTTTCATCCTTATGTTCATTATTTCTCTTAAGTGCACCATATTTCTTAATAATGATATATGACATTACTTTATGAAAAACTAATTGTAACAACACTTTAATAAAAATAATGAGATAAATACTACTTTTAAATAAATATAAAGTCACTAAAACTAAAAGAAATCATTCAAAAAATATTTTCTTTAAAAACCTTTTGAGATCCTTCTGTATTGATATCTTAATCTCATTAGGTCCTAACTAATTACCAATTATGCATCAAAAGAAAATATGAGATTTAAGATTAACAAGCGGGAAAAATTAATTCATTTTATATATGAGGAATGAAAGTGGATTCATTATTTTAACTCACGTGAAACTTTTAATAACCATATCCAATTCTTCTTTTTTTTTTTTTATCTTCTCAAGTTTTACATTGAAGAACATGCCAGATATTCATGTACGAAGGATGATTGAAAACACATTTGAAATTTTTATAAATCAATGAGGCCTAAATTCTTAACAATCTTAACCATGCATAACAAACATTAATGATATGGGGTCTAGGAAAGGGTTGTGTTCCACCCATGAAAAGTTTTTCCTTTAAATAGGGAGCAAAAGTTTTTGTTTGTCCGTTCATACCCCAAGCTTAGAATTATTTCATGTATTTTTCATCGATTATACATCAAGATCTTTGATAAGACAAATTGTGGCTTTTCTTGATCTTTGATAAGACAAATTGTGGCTTTTCTTATGGATGGTTGATCTTTTGGTTCATACAAACAAATGATAAACTTCATTTGTTATTTTCATATCCCACTCAGAGTTAAACTAAATATAGTTAGGGAGCATTCCCAAAATCATCTAACTTCTATTCTAGTTATTAAATTGACACTCTCATTTAAAAAATGCTGGATAATTCATTATATTTTTAATTTTAATGACAATTTAATCATTTATCATTGAAAAATATTACATTAAATATCTATGATTAAAATAGTATAATATAAGCATTAAATCATTAAAATAATAAAACTATTATTAAATTTTTAATAGAACATATTGTACAATTCTATTAGTTTATGTACTAACTATATTATTCTTTAATGTATAATAAATATTTAATGTGATCTATTTATCATTAGATATATTTTTATTTTGATGAGAAATGATCCAATTATCAACAAAATTAAAAAATATAGTGATTTTTCAATTATTTATAAAAGTTAGTGGCCAAAATTGATAATTTTATTAGTATTTTACTCTAATTATTATTACATTTCTCACTCTATAATTTAGTTGTATTAATCATGTTATTTCCTTAATTTTAAGCCATTGGCATGATACTTAGCATTTTATTCCGAAAATGTTGAACTGTAGTGAGTAAAGATGTTGTGTTTTTTGTTATTAGAGCATGAAGATATTAAACAAAGGTGCATTATGATATATAAACTTAAAATTGTCTAGAATATAGAATCAATTTTCAAGAATCATCATCATCATTATTAGCAATTTCCCATAAAATTTCAAGTTTTTTTTCTCATTTTAGGAATATTTATTTTTCAAATAATAAGATATAATTCATTTGATATGTATTAGTTATTCCTTCAAATTTTGGTGATCCTATAAGTCATAATAATGAGCTATTTCTCTTGAGTAGAACCCCAAACTTATAGAAGACACTAATAATATAGAATGAATGTTTAAAGAATCGCCATCATTATGTTATAAGCATCCTTAAAAAAAGGCCTATGAAAAATAAAACTAATGTAAGTGAATACATATGGGCTAGGTATCAAATGTTTTCTTTGGTGATATTATAAAAAAGCACTTGATGAAGACTTATAAGCTTTACTACTCTACCCTTTTTTTAAACTAGATGAACTAATATATGATTTATTTTATAATCCAAATAGAACTTTAAGACCAATGTTGATTTCTAGAATTTGAATGTTGAGGCTAAAAGTTGACTTTTAGCGAAAAGAAAAAGTCGCTAAAAACTACCATCAAAAAATTCAAATTACAATGGTACTAGATGATATTCTTAATCTTTATTATTTGAAGATTGATATAGTCAATTAAAAAAGAATAGAAGGTGGAAAAGTATGAAAAACTCTTCTTCTATGAAAATGTCTTAGACCTTAAAAAAAGAAAAATAAAAAAAATAAATTATTTGATGTTACTAAAAGAACAGAACACTTATCCAAAATAAAAATTTATATAAGGAAACATGCTTCTAGTAGTGAGATAACATAAATAATGTGCTCTAAAAGATAAATCAATTGCTTCTAAGTGTTTGTATTACTAGTCTTAAAGAGTAAAATTATTTAGGGTTCTTTATGCTCTAATATATGTACATTTCTTTAACTAAATTATCACATTTGAAGATATTTAATTGACATGCACAATAAAAGTAATACAAGATTTCTATCTTTTCACGGGAGACCTATTATCATATTTATTAACAAAGTTAACAAGTTGACTAAACTTTCTTGAGTAAATATAGGCCTACCTTGCTAATGAGTTACAAAATTTTGACTTGGGTTGATCTTCAAGATCTGAAGACCCTTTGAAAACTAATTTTTGGCCAAGAATTTGATTGATTTAGACTTCAAGTTTTTACAAAAGCCAAGTACATATGCAATTCCATTGGATTGCTATTTACGCAATTGAGCTTTTTCACATTAAATATGCCAAGTATTTGATGAGCAGTTAGTTAAACTTATGAAAAATAACTTTCAAACAAGCTGGAAACGAGCAAGCACAACCTTATGTATTGTTCAAATTTAACAAAGGCAGGTGAAAACTAAGGAATAAGGAACCTTAAATTGAGAAAAATCATTCAAGTCTAAAGTTAGGACTTAGGGATGCCCCAATTATCTATTCTAAACATCCCTGTAAGAAGGGTAGAGATTTCATGCAAGAAAATAATACAAAGTCAAGAAAAACTATTATGCTGACCAACTAGTTCAACACAACCAATAAGCTCTCTAAAGGTATATATATGAATTACTAAAATTTAAAATTCCCAACTAACTTCTAATTTCTCTAAGAGTGTAAAAGAACTTAAATTTTGATACTTGAATTACACATAAAGCATCTATTAATTTCAATTCAAATGTTTTAAAACATCTACTAGCACAAACATTAAGAGTAAATTTAAGAACCTAAATATCGCTTGCAAAAACACATTAAAAAAGCGGATATTATGTGAAAGTAATATCAGTACCAAATACATAAAAAAAGGAGGGATATTAAGTGAAAGTATTGTATTACCCAAAAAATCTCTAAATATACCACTCTATTAGAAAGCCTTGGTCAACCTTTAGAGCTTCCATAAACATTGATTTTAATCCATATGGAAAAGCGCAAACATATTATGTGATAGCAAATTATTTATTCCTTTCTTTAAAGACATTTTGAACTGAAAAATGAGCCCATCTCCAATAGTTAATGTTAAGGAATAAATAAAAAAGTATGCTTCTTTATAATTCAAAAGAACAATGTAATTTTAGCATATATATGTATCATGTGATATATATTAGATATAAAAATGAATGACAACATTTCTTTAAATAAGCATTACTCACACATTGCTAAGTTCAAAATTCATCATTATAGATGACACTAACCACTATGGTTTTCACACTTGAGAGATTGAGGGAGATTTCTATTGGTCCTAAGTTGCATCTTTATAATGGAGCCCAACTAGTGAGTGTTGCAAAAGAACTATAATTATTTATGCCGTTACATGTAAGCTTGATTTCTTTAAGTGTGTGAAGTTTCATCATGCGCTTATGTAAGATTTGTCATGGCATCAACTTACGCAACTCACTTTGAATTTTAGAAAGAATTATGCGATTTTCTCATATAAATTTTATTAGAATGAGCATGATAAAATTATTTCAAGATATTCTTATATGTATCATTATAGTAAAATTTATAATAAAATAGGCATCATTCATAACATTAGTTTGGTTGGTTTAGATCAATTTTAGTTCCATCTAAAAATCGAAATTAAGAATTGATATTAATATGAGTGTGTGATTTCTACTTCCAACTTCTAAAAAATACGAAAAAAAGAGTATGTGTGTGATAGTGGCATCTACTCATTCACTCATGTGGTTGAGCATAGTAACATTCGAGGTACATTATCATGAGATGTTGGAGAAGGAGATGAGGTTGACAATAGAAATTAAAAGCATTTAGGTTTTAGTTATAATCAACTCATTTATGACATCATAAAAGTTTCTTGTTTTTAATGATTGAGTTATTTCCCACATATTTTTTAAGTTGGAGACTTATTTTATATTTTTTGAAGAGAAAGTGAGTTGAAGATGAGTGATACCATGTTATTTGGTTATATTATGGCAAAACACACACTCACGCAAACACACTCTCTCTCTCTGTCTGATCTCCCTCATTATTCAGTTTGAATTGGCTCCAATGAACACTATCCCAATAAAAAATTGATTATTTTCTGAATCACCTTCGCACTTCAAGTCAAATAGAATCAACTGTCCTTATTTCCTTTATTCCACCAAGCAAAAGAATCAAGCATGCAAGTGACATTCATTGCAACCTCTACGAACAAATAACAAGGCAAAAGACAAGCCAGATTGAACTCATCTCCTACTCATTTTCTTATAATATCTTTTACAATCCATGTGCCTTATACAAACCCTAAACCTTAAAATGGATTACACTACGCTAGGGTTTATGTGCAACCACGTTGAATTGGCAGGCGGCCACCCACTATACAAAGAGATAAGCTTGAAGATATAGATATATAGCACCATTGGTTTTTTTTTCTCAATGCTTCTTACTCTATATAAGCTCTGTCTTCTACCTTAAATTCCATAGTAACATATAGAGTGAAAAGAGAGAAAGTGAGAGAGAGAGAGAGAGAGAGAGAGAGAGAGAGATGAGGTCTTACAAGGAGAATATGAAGAGCTCCTCTTGAGAGCTGATTACTATGTGAGTAGTTGCCCTAATTTGTCTAAAGTGGTATGGAGAGAGGTGTTTAAAGCTCTTGAGAATGAGATGAGAATGGGAAGGTCCCTTCTTCGGCTCCACTTTCATGACTTCTTCGTGAATGTGAGTTTCACTCATGTATCTTAATATTATTTAGAAAAAATATATATTCATTAAAGGAAGAATATTATATTGCACAAAAATAACATACAAGGAGTTTTTGTTAAGAACTGCCTTAAGGTTCAAGAAAATTAAAATCTTCAAGCAAATTTTTTTTGAGAGATATTTTATCTCAGAGCAAAATAAAAAATGTTGAGATTCATCCAAAGTAATTTTTTATCAATTTATTATGATATAATTTATTTCAAGTTATTAATTTTATTTTAAAACAAATATAATATATAAGATTCATTTTTCATAAATTACACATACCTTAAAATAAATTTATTGACTTTGAGATCTATATATTTTATTAAAATTTGGTCAAATTATTCAGATCAAAAAATTTTTCAAATAATTGTCAAAACCTACCATATGATAACTACTCGATCATTGACTTTGTTTCTCAAGCTCCTGACTGCATCATTGTTGATCTCTTGTAGGGCTACAATGCTTCAATCCTCTTAGATGGAAGCGACATCGAGAAATTTGCTGCTGCCAATCTAAACTCTGCAAGAGGGTTTGAAGTGATAGACTCCATTAAAGCTGCAGTCGAGAATGAATGCAGTGGAACCGTCTCTTATTTGGCCATCATCTCTTGAATTGTTCGTATCCATATAATATTAATTCAACAACTCAGTACTCAATTTTATTGTTCAACTCATATCATAGATATCTATTTGTTAGTGTTTAACAAAAAATTTCTCCTTTTCTCAAATAAAAAATAAAATAAAAATCTTTTTTGAGATATCATTTCTTCTATATTTAGGTTAGGATCTTAATATTACTCTTAGATAATTAATGAATTAGATATTATGGTTCATAGAAAGTTAAATATTTTATGTGTTCAAGAAACTAAATTGGGGAGAAGGCTAAGGAGATTGATAGTTTAGGTTTTAAACTTTGGTATTGTAAAAGTCAAACTAGAAATAGTGTAGTGTGATTATAGATAAAAGTTTGAAGGATAATAAGTATTAATAGATGTGGAGATAGAATTATAGCTTTAAAGATTGTTATACTAAGATTATCAATGTTATAAGTGTCTATGCTCCTCAAGTAGATTTGGAGGTAAGCTCGAAAAATTTTGGAATGAATTAGAGGATTAATACAAAAGATACCTCTTGAAGAAAAGTATTTAGATTTAAATGGACATGTTGTAGAGTGGTAGAAGATTTTAAAGTATTCATGGTGGTTATGGATTTGGAGTGACTAATAAGAAGGTAGGACTATATTAGATTTTGCCTTAGCTTATGATTTTGTAGTTGCTAATACTTTATTTAAGAAAAGAGATGAACATATTATTACTTAGCTTATGATTTTTAGAAGAATAATTAGCCCTTCTCGAAAATAATGAAATAAGAAGACATACTTCTCATAGTGAGGTAAGATAAACTATATGCTCTAAAATTTAAATGTAAAGCTTCCAAAATTTTTGTATTACTATTCTTAAAAGTAAATTTATTTTGGAATCCCTTATTTCTTATCTAAATTGTCACATTTGAATATATTTAATTGATATATTAGAAGTAATGCAAGATTTCTATTTTTTTTTGAGGACTCATTATCAAATTTGTTGTCAAAGTTAACAAGTTGACTTAACATTTTATAAGAAAATACAAGTCAATTATTTGTGTCTAGACCTAAATGCCAATTTTAAGTCTTGTATAAATTAGTGCATTGATTATATGTAGTATTAATCTCTTTTAATAATCAAATAAATTGTTAAGATATTCTTGAGGCTTATAAAAAATTATTTCAGTATATTAAGTATTTATAATATAATAAATAGCTTAGAGTGATTATTGTAACATTGCTATATTGATTGTTCAGTTTCATGTGATAAATTATAAATTTATTGAGCGTCACCCTTGGGAGACTCTTTAAAGATTTCTCTAAAATAACTTCAAATATCATTTTCATACCTTTTGTTTTGTTTTCATTTTCTTGCACATAATTAGTTGAGTTAATAATAGTCAGCTGTTGTCCCCGTGCTCATTGTCTCCACATAATTAGTTGAGTTAATAGAATGACATTTTAAGCCATCATATGCATCCTTTTATGCATTTTTTGATAATAACAAAGCTGAAGAAAATAGCTTGCAATTAATTCAAAAAAATTAGATGTTGGAGTCAACTAAACAAAACTTGTTTGAGCTTAAGCATTAAGGTAATTTAATTTGTTTCACCATATTCTACGTACTAGAAATTTAAATTCATTTTATATTACTTTTTTTTAAAGGAGGACATGTTCACTTTATCTTTTAAAAAATTTAAGTGTCAAAATTCAAATTTAATAAATGTGAGACTTAATCACAGGACCTTGACAACAACTTTCAAGGCCTTTACCAACTAAACTAGCTAACACAATTAACTCTTCTTCATGAGAGAAGTATTCTACATTAACATGAGTAAGTGCATCATTTTTTATACATTGCAAATCTTAATTTACCTTATTATTATTTTTTTCTGAATTTTCACTTTGAGCTACTAGTTTTTATTAGTAGTCTCAATAATTTTACTCGATCTCAAACTTTGCTCCAATCGTTATATGTACAAACTATGCTCATAAAGGATTTATGGGCTGCTCATTTTGTTATTCTTGCTTTTGAATCACATCCATCATATATATATATACACAAACATTACAAGATGATTGTATTTTAGTTATGTTCATGTGTTGTATTCAAATTATTTTAGTAGTGGCATGGTATTATTCTATCAAATTCTTTATTTAAAAATATGAAATTTAATCATATGACTTACAAGATCTCTATCAACTAAAGCAGCTGACACCACTTACTCTTCTTCATGGGAAAGGTAATTTATACTAGCCCAACAAAGTGCATCAATTTTTAGATATTGTATTGCAAATCTTAATTTACCTTAGTCTCAACACATTAATTTGACTAGATCTCTGACCTCTCTGCACCCATTGCTACATATATATATATATATATATATATATATATATATATATATATATATATATATATATATATATATATATATATATATATATATATATATATATATATATATATATATATATATAGTCTATTAAATTTATTAATTTCTTTCTTTCTTCTAATTTTGCTCTCCCATGTCTTTCCTCTAATGATGCTTTCCACTGTGTGGCCCACCCTTTCGAGTTTGTGACCTTGCCTTCTTGGTCCATGGAATAAGGCTTGGAAATAGTTGAACTTGTTGTGTTCTGCATGATATTACATTATAAGTATAACAAAGACTGAGGTCGAGGAGACATAAATTCATGGTGGACTTCATCGAGGAGTTATATGAAGAATAGAGCAAAAGCATGAGCTTTTGTAAATATAATGTTAAGTCGCTAAAAATATTCAAAACAAGTAAGTTGAGTTAGACCTGTAATCAAAAGTTCTCTTCCATTTCAAGATCTACTTACTACCACCTTTTAGTGAATCTAGGGCTTCCACACAAAGAACTTGATGAGTTCTCCTGTGATTCTAATGAGCAAACAATTCTACTTAATGATTTATTATTATATTATTTTAAAGTCTTAAGGGAGGACATATTTGTGAAGGAATGTAATTATTTACTATTCCACAAATCCTTACCTATGTCTACTTGGAAAAATGATGTTGAGTGGCCTATAAATATATTACTATGAATAATGCATATGATACATAGCTTCTCAGTCACTATCTACATTTTTATATTTACTATCTCGCTTATCATGTTACACACACACACACAGATATATATATATCTGTGTGTGTGTGTGTGATCCCTAACAAAAGTCTCTAGCTATTATAATAAGATCAACCATGTCTAGTTACAGATGGATGGTGTAACAAAACATAATTAATTAAAATTCATTTATGCCTATTACAATATCTTAATTTTCTTAGTGATGTCATAAGAGTTCTTTATCTTTGTGCTATGATTAAGAAAGTCATAAACCAAAAATTACTCCTAATCTAACGTCTATTTCATTACACATTCTTTTGATGTGGACTTAATAATGAATATTTTATTTAATTGCTTCCCTTTTTAACTCAACACTTTCATCAGTAAAAATAAGGCATGTTCTATGCTCAATTTCTTTATTACTCATTATTTAATCTTTTTTTTTCCTTTTGTGTTCATTATATAAGTTTCATTTGTATTCCCTATATAAAGAACTTGCCTCAAGCCCTTATATGCCATGGAGTAGAACTCTTCCTCACCAAACTATTACTAGTTTATTTAATGATCATTGAATCATTTTATTTTTTAGCACAAAATATTCGGCTAAGAGAAAGAATATGT
This sequence comes from Cymbidium sinense, assembly GCA_021442155.1. Taxonomy (NCBI): domain Eukaryota; kingdom Viridiplantae; phylum Streptophyta; class Magnoliopsida; order Asparagales; family Orchidaceae; genus Cymbidium; species Cymbidium sinense. The sequence goes on along the minus strand of CM038228.1, from coordinate 47,250,292 downwards.
AAAGCAATGCATAATATTATTAATATTATTATTACTTCTGGTTCAAAAAATATAGGAAATGTGCCAAAGAAAGCACCTAACATAATTAACAAATTATTATTAATCCTAAAGAATTATATTCACATCAAATAGAAACATTACAATAAATCCAAATCAATCTGAGACTTCTCGCCCTTTTCCATTGATTGCTAATTTGTCTCCTAGTATCATAAATGTAAAGCCCAATATTCAAAATGACTCAATGCCTCTACTTAGTCTTCCAAAAATTCCTCAACAATTAAATGTGTATTTGTTTTTATGGATAGACTCTCTTTTCCATTGTAATCTCCAATAGTTTTGAAATAACGCTATTATTAATAAAGCTTCTTGTATTGAAAATCTCACTCTAGAAGTTGTTCTTACATCTCGTCAACAAACTAACTGGCCATCACTTATGATCATTCTTAGGATGGAAGATGTTCTCCCGCCTTCCTAATCTCCTTAGTAAATTCATGATGATATTACCATCTCTCTTGTTACTTTTGCCAATAGAGTATAAAAAAGATTCAATTATAAGCATACCAAATCATGTTATTTCCTTAATTTTAAGCCATTGGCATGATACTTAGCATTTTATTCCATGAAAATGTTGATCTGTAGTGAGTAAAGATGATGTTTATTTTTGTTATTAAGGGCATTAAGATATTAAAAAAGGTGCATTAATATGATATATAAACTTAAAATTGTCTAAAATATAGAATCAATTTTTAAGAATCATCATCATCATTATTAGCAATTTCCCACAAAATTTCAAGTCTTTTTGCACATTTTAGAATATTTAATTTTCAAATAATAAGATATAATTCATTTGACATGTATTAGTTATTCCTTCAAATTTTGGTGATCCTATAAAGTCATAATTGTGTGTTAGAGAATTTTATTCCAGATGTAGATCTTCGTCAGCAAAAAAATTATCCAACACACAAGTGGGATATGAACACAGGGGTTATAATGCGGAAAACTTGTTAAGGGAAAACCACGGCCTTGCCCCTCAGAGAACTTTCACTATGTGTTCAAAAGATACGTCCTCGCTTCGTTAGTTCTGAGAAGAAGGTGTTTACAGGAAACAATATTCGAAAGTGTAGATAATATCGTCAACTCCAACCCAAGGGAGAAGTTTCCCAAAAGCGGCAGAACGGATCTTCCGGGAGCAACCTCTGATCTTCGTGAGAAAAGAGCAACCCGGTCTTTTCTAGTCCCTGGGCGATCTCCCTGGCGAAGCTCCCGATCTTCGTGCACCATGGTGGCACCTGGGTGTGATCGATCTGCCAAGGTCGACCGGTGGTTCTCGTGAGCTCTGTCTTCCAATCGATTCCTGGCCCCTCTAAGGTGAGAATGAGGCTCTATTTATAGATTTTGGGAGTGGCAGCCTTGTAAATTGTGGAAAACTCCAACCACTCCCATCTGACGCTGCGATCCCCCGATGGACGGTGTATTTTGATGATCCTGTGCCTTAATGATCTAATTGGGTGATCTTGGATTGTTGGATTCGCCTTGACGAGCCGCCGACCACTATAAATATGTCGCTTTGGTGACCATTTGGCTAATCGATCCATTTTCATGCCCGATATTGACCGAATCGATTCGATGGACGACTATGCTTGATGTTGCTATGTTCGCTCATCGAGACGGCGCTTGAGTAGTTGCTGAAATCGATTAGATCAAGCATTTCAAAATGCCTTGAGATTCGGCTTGATCGATTAAATTTCGAGGATGTATCTGCCCTATTTTGGGTGACATTATCTCACCAAAAAATATATGTCAAATACTTGAAAATAGCAAATTCTTCAATGAAATTTGAGAGTCCATCAACCGCGATTTTGAGAGAACAAATCTTCATAGAGTACAAGATTATAACCGGAAGTCAGCAGGGTCGCAAATGCGCGGTAGTATGCACGTGAGATTTCGAGGTTACGATCCATCCCGTGCAAACAGAGTTCGCTCATGGGCGGCTGCATGGCCATACGGCAAGACATAGCGCGGGCGCTATACACGGAACGACGGGCTGGTGGCGGGTCATGACTGGGTCGGTCGCTGAATGGCTGGAGCTGGTCGGCGGGTCTGGGCCAAGCTCTACGGGCGATCATGGGTCAAGAAGGGGGAGTCGGAGCGCTATGTCAGGCGGTTGCGGCCCATCGCTGCCCGAGATCGCTGTTATGCCCGCTGGTCGGCTGACCGAGGTCTGAAGCTGGCGCGACCAGGATCGACAGCTGCTGTCGCTGCAGCGACCATGCGCTGCTGCTGGGCGCTGAAGCTGGGATGCGACCCACGTCCAATGATCGCTTTGAGTGCTTTGAGCGCTTTTTTTACGCTTTTGCCCCTGGTGGGTCTATAAAACCCCTGGGCTAAGGGAGAAGGCACACTCATCTCCTCTTCCTCTGAGTGCATAGCCTCCCCGGTGGGAGTTTGCACCTTTTGATCCACCTCACCAGCTAGAGTGCATCCTCCTGGTGGGAGTTTGGGCACTCTTCGATCAACCTCTTCCTCCTCATCTCCACCAAGCCAGAGTGCATAGCCTCCCCGGTGGGAGTTTGGGCACTCTTCTGATCAACCTCTTCCTCCTCATCTCCACCAAGCCAGAGTGCATGCCTCCCCGGTGGGAGCAGCACTCTCGATCAACCTCTACCAACTCATCTCCACCAAGCCACAGTGCATAGTCCTCCCCCTGGTGGGAGTTTGGGCACTCTTCTTGGATCAACCTCTACCACCTCATCTCCACCAAGCTAGAGTGCATAGCCCTCCCCCTAGTGGGAGTTTGGGCACTCTTCTTGGATCAACCTCTACCACCTCATCTCCACCAACCTAGAGTGCATAGCCCTCCCCCTGGTGGGAGTTTGGGCACTCTTCTTGGAATAATTTTCATCTCGATCGTACGAGTTGCCGGTGTTTGTAGATGGGTGAGAATCTTTGAAAGAGACACGTCCGACCTTGTAACGGAGGCGTGAGGGAACCTTCTAAAAATGGGAGGATCAAGATTCTGGGAGTCGCTGATCACGGAGACACATTGATCGTGTTTCGGAAAAAATATTATTTTCAATGATTTGGTTCTTAAGTGTCCAAGAAGTCCGATAGAGCCCACCCCGGTATTTCACCACTTACGATGAGTTTGGGGCGGATTGCGTTTCCCCATCCCCGAGATGATCGCCATTTTGTCAAGATAAGGTTTGCATTTCCCGCCGAAAGGCAATGACGATCGGATGGGACTTATAGTCTTTTCGTGGATGCGCGACCTTGACTATCGATTACTCGCACGGATGTGCAAGTTTACTGATGCACATGGTGGTCACCGCAGGAGTCCACTTGACCTCCTGAAGGATTCTCCCAAGAATTGGGCAAGCGATTCTTTTGTGAAGAATGACTGGTCTTCAGAAATGGGGAAAGTCAGAGATTTACCCATTCCCCAAAGTTGGTGATGAAGATATCCTCATGACGCCGAAATTCCGTAATATTGAAGATCTTCGATTTGAGATTCTGATATATCGACAGATGAAGGAGGAATCTTTGTTCGAGGGGCTTTCTATTCATCCCAAGGCCTTATGCAATTGCTGAGAAAGCCCAACAAAGAGGTTTCCACCGATCTCCCAAGCTGCCCTGCTTCTTCCCAGAAGGACCCGCCTCCAATGAGAAGAGGAAAAAGGAGCTAAGAGGTGAT
>CM038228.1:47110483-47246501 GCA_021442155.1 Cymbidium sinense | reverse complement strand
CTCTATCCTCAATGAATCAATAGACCTCATGATCTATTCATTTATAGGGTCATCATTTAAAAGAGGACCTTTAGGGTAGATGATGGTATTAGAAAGTCAAGTTTGACTTGTATTTTATTTTATAACACATATAAGAATTAAGGTAATCTCAGCTTACAATGAAATCTTTGACCAGCATACTTAACATTAAGATAATGTCAAATAGGTCATAAGACATTGCAAAGGATTCTTCTTAGATTCACCTTGTATTGAAACCATATAATGCCTTGGTCTTGAAAATTAAGGCATTTTCTATTTATTTGAACTGACAAAGTCCTAAGTGATTTATCTATTAACTTTCCAAAGATAGGAATTTCATACTTTCACTCTAAGTGATAGATATATCACCCTTAGGACCCAATCATAAGGTCATGATTTATTTAGAAGGATTAAATTCTTCATTTATTTTCTTTTCTTTATTTGTCCTTAAAGTTAATTAAAGCCAATCGTGGAATATCATTTCATTCAATGGGAGAAAACTACCATTAAAAAAGTTGATTTAAATTTGATTCATTTCAACTTTATCAAGAGAATCATAATTCTCTTTTGCTACCCTTTCTTTTCTTCTATTGATTAGAAGAAAAAGTGAATCTTATCACTTTATCTTTGTTTATGTCATGTCATCTTTCTCTTTTAACTCTCTCCCAAACTCTTAAGAATTTAAGATTTTGGAAAGGTCTAAAAGAAGGTTACCTCCAAGTCACTCCTTAGAATTGGCCAATCAACTTGAGTAGTTGGTTTTCATATATTCTAGTGGACTTGTGGAAATTAAGATTAAAGCTAATTTGCATTCATGTATAATTTTCTTCTATAAGAATAGAAGATTTTCATTGAGTTCCTGATTTACCCTCTGCCTAAGGTTAGTAAGGCATTCTCTTTTTGGGATGATTTTTGTTTTTATCCTTCCTTTCTAACTGCAATTCAAACTTCAATCATGGTGGGAAAAGAAGCAATAGGCACAACTATGCCTCCTTTTGATTTAAGTTTTCTCAGGGTTTGAAGGAACCCCCTTAACTCAATTTACATCCTTAGGTATTTTGAAACCTTTTGAATGCAGTAGAAGAAAGGGTGTTCATTCAAGGACCCTGTCCTGATTCTCTTTAGCTCTAGTACCAAGCTAAAGTAAGATTAAGGACATATTTTAACTTTGAGATTTTATTTTTGAGATTTATTTTTCAAGATCTAGAGTACTTTTCATACATTTTTAGATTTAACATTTCTTTTCCATTTTGTAATGGTTTCAAATCCATCTTGACCACATTTATGTCATAAAATAAATGACTGGGATTTTATTTATTCCGCTCACCTCTCATTTTATTTCAGAATTTGGTTCTAGGACCCAATCATTTAACTGTGATAAACGAGGAGTTCTAGAACCTCTATTGAAGATGTTGGATAGGGTCAACCAAGAATGAAATGGAGAGGTATCCAATGGAAAGAAAGGCAGCCCTGACGGGTGAGTGGCACGAGTGCACTACCAATATATTGGAATAACACTTTATTTCTAAAGATGGAGAGAGGAACCATTACCCAGCAGAGTCACTAGAAAATATGTTGGTGTTTTCTCTGAAATAGAGAAAAGAAATGACACCACATAGAGTTTAGGAATATTTTATTTAGATTGCCAAATATGACATTAAGGAATGAGCATATCATTTCAAAAGATAAACATTCTCTCCTGTAATGGATTCAATTATTTCAATAAAAGACTCCTAAGGCTAATGGGTCTTTTGTGCACTCAAGTATTTTCTCTTGAACTACATGGAAAAGTAGAACAGGGTCTATTTTATCCTGGGATCATGATTCCCTATAAAGGCAAGCCTTTATAGTTAATTACATCTTAGGAAGGGTCTCTTCCTAAGAATACTCTCGCTTAAAGAAATAAGTGGTTATTCCTAAAGACTACTAAGGTTGCTTTCAAAGAAATGATTTTTGGAAATTTAATTAAGAGAGGTCCAAATTGGAGAGTGTTATTTTTAAGAGTCAAATGGAAAAGAGTAGGAAATGCCTATTAATATTAGGATGCCTAGAAGACATTTCATCTATCCTATGATTGAGTTTCAAATTTTGGATTTAATTTTAGATTTCAAGTTATCATTTTCTTAGAAATCTAGAGTAAGATTCTAGTAGCACAAGACTGTAGAAATGCCTAGGGTTGAAGGCTTATTCTTAAAAATATGCTTGACACATGTAGATGCTCGACCTAATTCTATCCTTGGGAATCATTGGTCATTCTCCTCACATGAGGGAACTAACCTATCCCTAACCCTTCTGGACCTATAACATGCTTGGAGAAGGCTACCATCTAAGCACATTTTAATACCACGAGGCTAAGACATATGAATACAAGATGGCTGGGTTGTTGCATTTTTAGAAATTAAATCTACGAACCTAAACTTACTCCTTAATCCCTAAGATCATGTAGGGTATGAAGATGCATCTAACGATTTGTGGAATAGTAAATAATTACATTCCTTCACAAATATGCCTTGGCTTTAGACTTTACAATAATATAATAATAAATCTTTAAATAGAAATGTTTGCTTGTTAGAATCACAGGAGCACTCACCAAGTTCTTTGTGTGGAAGCCCTAGATTCACTAAAAGGTTGTAGTAAGTAGATCTTGAAATGGAAGAGAACTTTTGATTACAGGTCTAACTCAACTTACTGTTCACAATTTCGAATATTTTTGCGACTTAATATTATATTTACAAAAGCTCATGCTCTTTTGCCTTATTCCTCATATAACTCCTCGATGAAGTCCACCATGAATTTATGCCTCCTCCCACCTCTCTTTGTTATACTTATAATGTAATATCGGTACACAACAAAGTTCAACTATTTCCAAGCCTTATTCCATGGCGACCAAGAAGGTGGGTCACAAACTCTGAAAGGGTTGGCCACACCGTGGAAAGCATCATTAGAGGAAAAGACATTGGAGAGCATAAAATTAGAAGAAAAGAAAAGAAATTAATAAATTTAATAGACTACATATATATATATATATAGCAATGGGTGCAGAGAGGTCAGAGATCTAGTCAAATTAATGTGTTGAGACTAAGGTAAATTAAGATTTGAAATACAATATCTAAAAATTGATGCACTTTCTTGGGCTATTGTAAATTACCTTTCCCATGAAGAAGAGTAAGTGGTGTCAGCTGCTTTAGTTGATAGAGATCTTGTAAGTCATATGATTAAATTTCATATTTTTAAATAAAGAATTTATGATAGAATAATATCATGCCACTACAGAAATAATTGAATACAACACATGAACATAACTAAAATACAATCAATTCTTACTGCAACACATTAACATAACTAAAATACAATCGTATCTTACAATGTTTGTGTCTATATATATATATATATATGATGGATGTAATTCAAAAGCAAGAATAACAAAATGAAAAATAGCCCTAGCCCATAAACGAACCTTTATGAGCATAGTTTGTACATATAACGATTGGAGCAAAAGTTAGAGATCGAGTAAAATTAATGTGTTGAGACTACTAATAAAAACTTGTAGCTCAAAGTGAAAATTCAGAAAAAAATAATAATAGGGTAAATTAAGATTTGCAATGTGTAAAAATTGATGCACTTACTCGTGTTAATGTAAAATACTTCTCTCATGAAGAAGACTTAAGGGTGTCAGCTAGCTTAGTTGGTAAAGGGCTTGAAAGTTGTTGTCAAGGTCCTGTGATTAGGTCTCACATTTATTAAATTTGAATTTTGACACTTAAATTTAAAAAAAATCATAAAGTGCGCATGTCCTCCTTTAAAATGAAAGATATATATATATATATATATATATATATATATATATATATATATATATATATATATATATATATATAAATAAGAAAATTAATATAAAATGAATTTTAACTTTGCAGTATGTAGAATATGGTGAAACAAATTAAATAACCATAATGATTAAGCTCAAACAAGTTTTTATTTAGTTGACTCCAACATCTAATTGCTTGAATTATGTGCAAGCCATTTTTTCAGCTTTGTTATCATAAAAAAAATGCTTAAAAGGATGCATATGATAGCTTAAAATGTCGTTCTATTTATAGCAATTGCAAAATAATAGCATCTATTAAATTATTTCGCTATTCCATGCAAGCATGCATACTCATTACATGAATTTCATTTAAAAGATATTGAAGGTTCAAACATTTGTCCCATGATTCACACTATTAAGTTAAATGAATCATATTAGGTTAATTAGGCCGTAATTATTCAAAAAAATTTGCATGATATATATTATAAACAAGTTAGACTCGTTGGGTTTGGATCTAGTGAGATTCAAATTAAATAGAACATATTGTGCTTCGGTCAACTTCAGGTCAAACCCATTGAAGTTAATAGAGTTAATTTTTCTATTTTCATAGCAAGTTAGTAGCGTGCTTATGTTTTAGAGAGAAAGTGTGGATGTTTTATTTCAAACACAAAAACTATATAAATTTAACACTAGATGGAGTCAGGATAGAATTATACCCAAGAGAATTTTGGCAAGATTATTGATTTTGAACATTACGTGGAGAAAATGATCTGACTATTAACTCAATTAATTATGTTCTAGCAAATGAAAGCAAAACAAAAAGGTATGAAAATGATATTTGAAGTTATTTTTTGAGAAATCTCTAAAGAGTCTCCCAAGAGTGGGGCTCAAGAATTTATAATTTATCACATGAACAATCAATATATAGCAACACTCTAAACTATTTATTATATTACAAATACTTAATACTGAAATAATTTTTATAAACCTCAAGAATATCTAAACAATTTATTTGATTATTAAAAGAGATTAATACGACATATAATCAAGTACCCACTAACTTGTACAAGACCTAAAAATTGGCATTTAGGTCTAGACACAAAAATAATTGACTTGTATTTTCTTATAAAATGTTAAGTCAACTTATTAACTTTGACAACAAATTTGATAATGAGTCCCTCATGAAAAAAATAAAAATCTTGCATTAGTTTTAATATTTAAAGACTCAATACTGAAATAATATTTTATAAGCCTCAAGAATACCTAAACAATTTGTTTGATAGTTAAAAGAGATTAATACTACATATAATCAAGTACCTACTGATTTATACAAGGCCAAAAAATTGTCATTCAAGTTAGGTCTAGATACCGAAATAATAGACTTGTATTTTCTTATAAAAAGTTAAGTCAACTTGTTAACATTGTCAACAAATGTGATAATGAGTTCATCGTGTAAAAAATATATTGAAATCTTGCATTAGTTTTAATATTTAAATTAAATATGTTCATATGTGACAATTTAGATAAGAAATAAGGGATCCCAAAATAAATTTACTTTTTTAAGAATACTAATACAAACATTTGGAAGCTTTACATTTGATTTTAGAACATATAGTTTATCTTACCTCACTATTAGAAGCAAGCTTTCTTATTTCATTATTTTTGAGAAGGGCTAATTATTTTTCTAAAAATATTGTATAATTCATATTTTTTATTTTCTCATTATTGAAGATTAAGATATTCTCATAGAAGAAGAGCTTTTCATGCTTTCCCAAATTCTATTCTTTTTTAATACACTATATCAATCTTAACATAATAAAGTTTAAGAAAATCTTCTAGTTCCATTGTAATTTGAAATTATAGATAGTAGTTTAGGTTTGAATGGATTTTTGCTCCCTCTTCAAAGTAAAGTATTTCATGGGAGGAACACAACATTTGCTTAGCTCCGTATAATTCATGTAAGTTATGCATAATTAATATTTCTATGAATTTAGGCCTCATTGAAATTGTAAAATATGTTTTGAATAATCTTGAATATATGTATACATAGCATGTGTTTCTATGGAAAACATGGTAAGATCAATGAAAATATTTGGATATGGTTACTACAAGTTTAACAGAGTTTAAATAATAGATTTTCTTTCATAATTTCTAAAACAAGTTACATTTTCCCCATTTATAGTGTTAAGTCACCTTTTATTACATTTAATGCATAATGGCGGTAAAATAATAAATCTAATGAAATAAAGATTTCAACACACAAGGATCCCAAAATGTTTTTAGGAAATTATTCCATGAATGATTTATTTTAAGTTTTTTTAAAATTAAGATCAAATTATTTCTTAGTAAAGTATGTGTGCTATAAGAAGTTTTCTCATAAAGTAATATCACATATCTTTATTAAAAAAAGTGCACATGCAATAATGAACACAAGGATGAAACCTAATAAGGGAAATATAATTTATTTTATTTTACAAGTTTTACTTTGTTCATGAGGCATTGTTGGAAAAAATAATTTGGATAATTGACTTATATTAAAGTGTACATAAAGAAGGGTTGGGTATGCATGAAATTGAATCATTCTTATACTCTACCAACTAAAGTAACAAGAGTGATAGAAATATCATTATGGATTTACTAAAGAGAAGAGCGAGGTGGGAGAACATATCTTCCATCATAAGAATGATCATAATTGTGGCCAAGGTAGTTGTTGAAGAGATGTGAGAGCAACTTCCAGAGTGAGATTATCAATAATAACATCAATTTTAATATTATTAGGCAAAAAAAAAGATAATCCTAAAAAAAGATATGTATTTTGAAATTGAAATCAAAGAGGAGAGAAATCAAGAGATGAAATAATTGTTTCCTTAGGATCAATAATTTGTTGTTATTGATGTTATTGGCACATTTTTACAAAATGGATCTCATGCCAAAGCAAAAAAGTAATGAGAATAAAATAAAACTTTCACTCAAATATCACCTTTAACTAATCTTCTTGCATGAAATCCAATCCAAATAATATCCAAGCGATTTTAAGTGATATTAATTTTATTAAAACTCTTGTAATCAAAATCTTAGAGACAACATCAATATCATTGATGGCCTTAAATAAATGCTATCAATGAAATAAATAATAAATTTTCATAAATATTTATATAGAAAATGCTTTTAATATATAAATGCTTTGCTTATGAAATTAATGCTTTAAAATAAAGATGGGTTCAAAATTCAAACCATAAAAGCATTCTTTTCTTCCATGATGAACAAGAGGAGAAGATCACAAATTTTGAAAGGGATTGTGGGAATTATCATTAAATACATACTAAGCAAAATGGAAGAGCCTGAAGATATCAGAGCAAACAAAATGAAAAAAAGAAAGAAATTAATTAAAATATAAAGAAAAAAAATGAAAAGAAATCATTAGTGTCTTATGATAAGAAATGAAAAGAAAGTTTAATTGTTCATAATCTTCTCATGACTGTAAGAATAATAAAATGAAAAAATTAAAAGATATACATAAATAAAGAATGATAGTTGTAATTCAATGTAAGAATAATAAATGAAGCAAAATAAAAAATAGATGATAATTTACACAAGCAACAATTGAAGTAGATAACAAATAGGCAATTAATGTATAAAGACTAGTAAATAAGTAGCTCAAAGTGGTTATTTAGAAACATAATAATGTACATTAAGATTGACAATACAACATACTGATGTATCTTACTTAAGGTTGATGTAAATGCTTTTCTCCCAAAGAAGGGCAAATGATGCCGCTTAGTTGATAAGGATCTTGGAAGTTATTGTCAGCGTCCTATGATTAATTTCCACATATAGTAAATTAATATTTTAACACTTAATTTTTTTATCATAAAAAAAGTGTGCAAAACTTATCTATATCACACCCTTATTTAAAGGAGAAGTGTAACAAAAATATGTCCAAACTTGATTTCAAAACTTCAATCCTTCTTTCTAAATTCCAGTTCAAAAAAAATTTGAGGCATGCTTGAGTGTTTCATAAGTCAAATTCTTGGTCTCTCTCTCTCTCTCTCTCTCCACTCTATATGTTACTATGGATAATTGAAAGCTGAAGACATAGCTTATATAGAGTAAGAAGTACTCAGAAAAAAAAAACCAATGGTGCTATATATCTATGTCTTCAAGCTTATCTCTTTGTATAGTGGGTGTGCATCGGCCAACTCAGCATGGGTGCACATAAACCCTAGCATAGTGTGATCCTTTTTAGGGTTTTAGGGTTTGTATAAGGCACACAGATTGTAAAAGTTATTATTAAAAAAACAATGGTGCTATATATCTAGGGTTCTTTATTTAGTCCTTATGATTAACTATTGGAGATGGGATCACTTTCAATTCAAAATGTCTTTGAAGAAAGGAATAAAAATTTTCTATCACATAATATGTTGAGCTAAGTTGCTTTTCCCATGGATTAAAATCAATGTTCATGGAAGCTCTAAAGGAATAAAATCGAGATCAAATACACTGTTATCCAAATCTGAAATGACCTCCGATCGATGAACGGACTCTGCCATTGCATTTAGAACATCAAAATTGGTCAAAATATAAATATTGTACAATCTAATGATCGACCGATCAAGTGATCGAGCTATCAATGTGTGGATGCGCATATCAGAGTCGAGAGGCTGCGACAAATACCTAAATGATCTCCGATCGATGAACGGTCATTGAATTCAGAATGTCAAAATTGATTGGAATATAAATATTGCACAATCTAATGATCAAGCGATTGAGTTGTCAATGTGTCGATGCACATAACGGAGTCAAAAAACTACGACGATGTTCAAATAACCTCGTTCATAAAATGAATTATGTCGTTAGCTTTGAAACATCGAAATCTATTAAATGAGATTATTGACACCTAATTTGGATAAGTCTACATAAATGTCGAGCGATCTGAAGTGGTGACGCTTAATTTTGAGCCAAAATTGATCCAATTTGATGCCGACTTGAACCAAACAGCTTCCGATCGTGAAACGGACTACGCCGTTGCATCCAAAATATTGGAACAATCTTAAATCAACATATATATTAACTATATGATGATGCCATCATAAAAATTAAAATTAAGGATTCATTTAATAAAAAAATGATTTAAATTAATATTAATATGTAATCCTAAGATTATATCCCATTCAAAGCCCTAGAGCGCAGTCCTTCTTCTTCCCGCGACCTTTCCCTCTAACGGCGGCACAAACTACCATTTCGTGTGATTCTCAATCAATCCTCCTAGATAAATGCCCGAACTACTACCTCCCTTCAACTCCAAACGATCCTCCTCTTCACTGTTTCCTCTCCTCCTTCAGACCACTGTTCCCCCCTCTCATCTTTATTTCTTCCCTCAACTGAAAAGAGCTCTCATTTTTCCCTCTCTCGCCCCAGCTGCATGCAAGCAAAGGTTAAGGTTCTCCCCCTCCTTCCTCTTCCCTCTCCTTCCTCTTCCCTATCCTTGCTCTTTCCCTCATCCTCACTTGGCCAAAATCTCCCTTCCCCATCTCAATCCATTTCCTAAAATAGCAAGCATATCCTTCTTCCAATTAAGCACACATCCACTAATTTTCATTCTGCTTTCTTTGCCAGAGGAACACCGCCATCAAGTGGTTTTTTCTGGTTTCAACATTTCTATCTTTCCCAACATCTCCTTCAAGATGAATAAATCCTCCTCCTTCAAACTACAAGCAAGCCTTCTTCCCTAGGGTTTTAGTTTAATTGGGGTTGGTTTAGAGATTTGAATTATAATTTTATGAGATCACGTCATTAAAAGTGTGAACATTTAAGATATGTCGGTCTATTGTTCAAAATGATTGTGAAATAGTTTGGGATGATAATAGTAGGATTCAAGTTGGATGGTTGAAGTGATGAAATGCATTTGGCCTATTGCATTCAAAAAAATTCCACAAGAGGAGCATTTGGCCTATTACTTAGGTGGATGAGTAGCTTATGTCTTATAGATAAAATACAAAATGAATATATTCATAAAAATATTTGTTTGTGCAAGCTATTTTTAAATTTATGTAATCCTAATGTGGTTGATTATATTTTAGATATTTAATTCACCTCAACTCATCTTGTTAAGAATGAGTAGATAGTTGATCTTATTCTACAGAGGCAAACTAAGTGTATAGATGACCGGTTCATTCCAAGTTATATGGGTGGTCAAAATTGTCCAATTAAAATTCTTAGGCACATCACCTTTTTGGATATGAAACAAAGAATTATGAGATTACTACATATTGATTCAAAGTATCACACGCTTAGTTACATGTACATCTAGTGGATAATAGATTTATAGTGTATGTGTTATTTCGATGATGAAGTTTGTGACGTTATACTATGAAGCTTCTCAAACATTAGTGTTGTATGTGAGTCAAAGATGCCAATGTTGCATCCATATCACCGATCCAATGTTGAGGCGGTCGATATACCATCGACCCAAACACAAGCTTTCATCACACTTGCTCCTTTGATGACCTGAGCGACTTTGAAGAAATGATTCCCGTGTAATACCTTGCTTATCTTTCCCTACTTACATTGTTAATTTTCCATGGTGATGTATGTCGTGGAATTACAGATTCCATGGTGATGATGCATACAAGACTATGGCTCAGTAGTGACTCGGCTTAGATGATGATTGTTGTAGGTTAGAAGCTATGGTTGGTAATGTAGCTAGCCAATATCTATTAAGGAATCATTTATTTCAAAATATTGAGAGTGAATTTGAATTGTTTACTAATAATGAGTACTTCCGGATGTGTCAAACCACTAGAGAATAGGACAACGATATTTACTTTGATGGTCCATCTGATGAAAATATCTTATCAGATGATGCTGAAATCCTAGGGATCTTGTCGAGGGAATGTGTTTCACAAGTTAAAGGAGCCTTCTGTTTGATGTTATTGGTTGGTTTATAGTTAAAAATATTCAATTTCAAGCAATCACCTCAAATCGGAAGTATACGTATGTGTACATATGATGATAGTGTTGATAGAGCATGTAATTGATGCTTGCATTATAGTCACAGTAAGCATCTCGGGGATGCTTGGAGAATCTCTAGAGTTGGAGATGTCCACAAGTGTATCAATATAGTGATATGTAGTGGTCATCAACAATGTAGCTCCAAATTTATTACTTATTTCATTATATTTATAATCAGGCATCAAATTTATCTAGAACCTAAGGAGATTATAAGTAGAATGGAATCAAAATTTAATGTTAAAGTATCTTACATGAAGGCCTAAGATGTTAAGTGTAAGGCAGGAAAGGAAATTTTTGGGGGTTAGGGAGAGTCTTATAGGACTCTCAACGTCTTTATTGAAGCAATTTCTTCCACTTTACCAGGTATAGTTTACATAATACAGCTAGTAGTAGACAGCGATTCCAACAGATTTTTAGGCATTTGGTCCTTCTATTTTGGGTTGCAATAGTTGTCGTACTATCCTCAGCTTGGATGGGACATTTTTGTTGGGCAATGGTACATTATTGACTGCTGCTATAATAGATGGAAATAATGATTTGTTTCCTCTTGCATTTGCTGTGGTTGAATATGAGTCAAATGAATCCTGTAATTTTTTCTAGTGTACTTATAAGAGCTGCTACCTGTTGTGTCAGCAAGACACGATATGTGTATAATATCAGATAAACATGTTAGTTTGTTGCGTGGGTGTAGAGATATTTTTCATTGGGCTGCTCAAAGGCATTGCATGCGACATCTGCGTGAGAATTTCAAAAAAGTGACACGTAGATTGGGAATTAATGATGTGGAGTTTCTATATCAAAAAATGTATATCTAGAAACAGGTGACATTCATGAGTTTAATCGCTATATGATAGACATAAAGAATGTTAAAGAAGAGCACACAAATGGCTTGGGCGAGACCCAAATTATCATTCGCATGATGGTGGAATGCGTTATGGAACAATGACTAATGCTTCTGAATATTTCAATGGTGTTCTTAAACATTCATGTGATTTGTCAATTTAGGTTATTGATTACTGTTTTTTACTACAACTCAGTTGCATTGTTTATGAAAAGATTTTTCATTGCAACTCACCAGCAGGAAGCAAACTTATCTATGTTCACTTAATGGGTATCAACCATGTTACAGCATTATGAAAGGGAAACTAGACATTTCCTAGAACCAGTTAACATCAATCCTAGAGAGATGCAGGTGTTTGATAGGTCCAACCAATCATTTAGGGTCAATTTATCAGATAATGGTCAGTGTAGTTGTAGTTGTAATAAGATAGTTATATATCATTTGTCATGCCCCCATGTTATTGCTGCTTTGGGATTTAAAAGATTAAATCACCAAACATATGTTTCACAGTATTACTCCCTACATTTATATAAGCATTACAATAGAGTTTCATACATTGCTTGACCGTTCGAATTGACCAGCTTTCAGTGCTGAGCAAGGTATTATTGAGTTGTTGCCATCTAATTTTCATGGAAGGTCGCAGACCATGCGTGAGGTTCGATAAAATAAATGAAAATAGAGAAAATAGCTGATCCTGTAGTCTATGCAAGATAGTTGGTCATTTCAGGCCATCATGCCCATACAATATCAATAGAATAAGGTATGTTGTACTTGCAATTCTTTTTATATACTATGATCCCTATTAGATTTTCATACCTTGATTGTAGTACTCTTTCTTACTAGCCCCTATGCCACAATTTTCCTTTTAACTTTTATAATTACATAATACTGATTATTACATGTGTTTACTTCAACACGTACGATGACCGAGGAGTAGTTCCCCCCGGTTAGACATAGGGATAGGGGCCATGCTAGGGAGGACACCACACTGTCAGACTAGCCTCCTCCAGAGGTCCACCCTAGCATAGCGTCCCGTGGTGCACACCTCTATAAGTGTAATTATTATTTCAACTTCTAACTTATACTTTGTGATTTGACTAAAGCTTAATCATATTTACCCTAATGCAAAGTTCTATTCTAGAGGCCGCTTCTCACTTGCTTATGCTGAAAGAGTGGCCCATCACTTACCATAGGTTCACTGTTGCTCTACATGCACTAAGCCTTGACTATGCTAGCCAGCAACGTTATATTCTCTTGGATCATCATATACTTACTGCTCTAGTTGAGAGATGGTCATAGACCAATACCTTCCATCTGGCCATTGGTGAGATGACAGTCACCTTATAGGATGTGGCGATGATACTGGGCTTATGTGTTGATGGGCCACCTATTATTAAGTGGTTGGTGAGGGAGGAGGTGGCAGCGGCCAAACATATGGTCAACATCCCCGGGTACTCCCACACATCACATCAACTTTTTGGATGGGTCAAGCATAAGAGCAGACATTTATGCCTCGGTGGTAGATGGGTCTTTTATAGGGACTCATATGGCTATCTGAGTGTCGAGGAGTTCAGCAGGCACATTCATGCCTATATTTGTTTCTTATTGGGAGATTCCTACTACTAGACATGTCATGATCAGAGGTCCATCTGTAATATCTTCCACTACTCGAGGACCTAGATACATTGTAAGAAAGTTCACATTTGAGGAGTTGGGGGAGTTGTATGAGTCTACTAAGCCCACGGCCAATATGGTTGACACCTTCTACTGAGATATGATCTTGAGAGCACCTTCATGAGAGAGGCCCCCCATGTCGTATCCAGTGATCTCAACAGCTCAACATTGGATTAAACATTAAAATGTTATGCTTATATGTTACTAATGTGTTTGTGCAAGTGGAAGTGGAATAATATATGCTAGATGCCAATGAATGTGGCGATATATGATGGATGGTCATACATAGGTATGACTTTTTTAGAGTAGTTATTAAGTCTACTTTCTATAATGTGTGTACATATTTTAATATAATTTTTAATATATCCAAGTGATTTGAGAACCATACACTGAGCAGATCACGAAACGCCTATCAAATGTATGCTTAGCAGGCTCTGATATTTGGTTATCATGAGTTCCACTCATCAACTAGAAGAGCGCAGAGTGGAACCTACCTGATCGAGTGTTGAGACTATTTGGACTTATACCCTGAGTTCATGTGGACCCCATAATAAAAATGGTCGACGATCGAGGTAAAGGAGTTATAGACTAGGTTGATTACCATTAAGTGGACATTACTGCTTAGGATAGACGGAGAGATTATGTAGTTGAAGGCTTGGATGAAGATGAGAGCAGACTGACGGCTATCAATCGGTACGTATCTTGGTTTAGATCTTGGGCTTCTCTCTATTTTTTAGCCACCCCGGTAGATCCTCCCACTGCTTACTATCCCAGAGCACCTGTGGAGTGCATATATGTAAGAATTTATATATGTATTCTGCTAAATTCAATATGCTATATACTTGAAATATTTTAATTTCATATTTTCATGCGGTGAGCACATCTTGGCGACTTAGGACATCTTTCGCGTACTTGATAGATGAGCATGAGTTACGGGGAGATAGGATAGTACAGGTGCTATGCAAAGACTTGAGGTTGCAGGTACATATAAACGACACTTTATAGACCAGAGTCTACAGAGAATATCCCACAACATGACGCACCATCTACATATACTGAGCTAGGTCCTTCTACTTACCAGCCTACCTATGAGTCATAGCCACCTTTTTTCCCATCAAAGAACTCGTAGACTTATGAAGATCTTGCATTGAACCGTCACGCGTGATCATCCACTACGTGTCGATCGATATACACGAGAGTGATTCCCGATTGAGGCATTAGCTGTTTAAGATAGTGTGGCCTGTGTGTCTGTACTACATTGATTCATGTATGTTTTTTTATTGTACTATCAGAGATGTATCATTTTTTCTATATTGTAATCTTACTTATCTTGGATTTTTATTACATTGCATTATTTTGGTAATCCTCTATGTGTTTGGACACAAGTAATAGCACTAGCATACATATCCTTGATGACTATTCCTCTATGTGTTTGGACATAAGCAATAGCTCTAGGATACAATTCCTTGATGACAATCCTAAAAACATATAGATAGTTCTATACTATTCCATCAATTCTCTTAATAAATGTATTGCATACATAGTAACAACATCCATAGCATAAAGCAAAAAGATAATGGCTTAAAACCAATCCTTAATGTAATCCAATTGAAATAGAAAAATGTATTATTAATCCTCTATGTCTTTGGAGCCAAGTAATGGCTCTAGTATATAACTCTAGTAATATCTCTTGTTTCTTAAACTCTCCAGAAAAAACTTACTTGGAACTTTAACACATGCTTTCCCTAAATCAACAAATACCATATGGCAATTTTAAAAAAAATTATAACAATTAACGGCGACCGACTTCTAGACTTAGCCAATTATTGTGACTCTCATCCCATTCGGGACAAGCTTTTGTGGTTTGCATGCAAGTCAACCCTTTAAGGGATGAGTATACCTAAAATAAAATTTTTTTTCGTGATACTTATTTTGTTAATTACATTTTAAAATACTTATTTTAAAATTATGAATATATATATATATATATATATATATATATATATATATATATATATATCCAATATATATATATATATATATGATATATATATATATATATATATATATATATATATATATATATAAAAATAAAATAACTAAATAACAATCATCCAACTTCTCCTTTGTAAGGCTTCCTTTAACAAAGAGGAAAATATTTCTCAAACTAGTGTGGTTTAGATTAATGAAGCTCGAATCTCTCCATGTATTTGTTACAACAACAAATGGAAGTGTTGTTGTTTCTGATAATACTATTATTATAGAAGTTGTTCTTCTCTGTACCAAATTCTCTCTTCCTAATCAGTTGGTACATCCACTACTTTCTATAGGTCTAGTGATCGATGGTAACGAGCGATAATAGAAATTCAGAAATCTAGAAAAGATATCTCAAAAAGATTTTTTATTTTATTTTTTGTTTGAGAAAAGAAGAAATTTTTTGTTAAACACTAACAAAATAGATATCTATGATATGTGTTGAACAAGAAAGCTGGGTATTGAGTTGTTGAATTAATATTATATGGATACGGAACCGAGTCCCTTGCGAGATGGCGACAATATCGACGAGACGGTTCCCGCATTCATTTATTTCGACTTTAATGGAGTCTATCACTTCAAACCCTCTTGCAGAGTTTAGATTGGCAGCAGCAAATTTCTCACTGTCGCTTCCATCTAAGAGGATTGAAGCATCGTAGCCCTACAAGAGATCAACAATGATGCAGTCAGGAGCTTGAGAAACAAGGTCAGTGATTAAGTAGTTATCATATGGTAGCTTTTGACAATTATTTGAAAAAGTTTTGGATCTGAATAATTTGACCAAAAGAAATCTCCTTCAATTCTCTCAAGTTTGTGAAAACCATAGTGGTTAGTTCATCTATAATTCAGAGGAATTTTTGAACTTAGCAATGTGTGAGTAATTAAGCTTATTTAAAGAAATGTTGTCATTCATTTTTTATATCTAATATATATCACATGTGCATACATATATATGCTAAAATTATATTGTTCTTTTGAATTATAAAGAAGCATACTTTTTTTATTTATTCCTTAACATTAACTATTGGAGATGGGCTCATTTTCAGTTCAAAATGTCTTTAAAGAAAGGAATAAACAATTTGCTATCACATAATATGTTGAGCTAAGCCGCTTTTCCCATGGATTAAAATCAATGTTTATGGAAGCTCTAAAGGTTGACCAAGGCTTTCTAATTGCAGTGGTATATTTAGAGATATTTTTGGGTAATACAATACTTTCACTTAATATCCCTCCTAGCTTTTAATGTATTTTTGGTACTGATATTACTTTCACATAATATCCCTCTTGGCTTTTAATGTGTTTTTGCTACTGATATTTAGGTTCTTAAATTTACTCTTAATGTTTTTGCTAGTAGTGGTTTTAAAACATTTGAATTGAAATTAATAAATGCTTTATGTGTAATTCAAGTATCAAAATTTAAGTTCTTTTACACTCTTAGAGAAATTAGAAGTCAGTTGTGAATTTTAAATTTTAATAATTCATATATATACCTTTAGAGAGCTTATTGGTTGTGTTGAACTAGTTGGTCAGCATAATAGTTTTTCTTGACTTTGTATTATTTTCTTGCATGAAATCTCTACCCTTCTTAGAGGGATGCTTAGAATAGATAAATAGGGCACCCAAAGTCCTAACTTTAGGCTTGAATGATTTATCTCAATTTAAGGTTCCTTATTCCTTAGTTTTCACCTACCTTTATTAAATTTGAATACATAAGGTTGTGCTTGCTCATTTCCAGCTTGTTTCAAAGTTATTTTTGATAATCTTAACACTAACTGCTCATCAAATACTTGGCATATCTAATGTGCAAAAGCTCAATTGCGTAAATAGCAATCCAATAGAATTGCATAAGTACTTGGCTTTTGTAAAAACTTAAAGTCTAAATCAATCAAATTCTTGGCCAAAAATTAGTTTTCAAAAGGTCTCAGATCTTGAAGATCAACCCAAGTCAAAATTTTGTAACTCATTAGCAAGGTAGGCCTATATTTACTCAAGAAAGTTTAGTCAACTTGTTAACTTTGTTAATAAATATGATTATAGGTCTCCTGTGAAACGATAGAAATCTTGTATTACTTTTAATGTGCATGTCAATTAAACATATTCAAATGTGATAATTTAGTTAAAGCAATGTGCATATATTAGAGCATAAGGGAACCTAAATAATTTTACTCTTTAAGTCTACATCAAGTGCTTCTTTTTGAATAAAAAAAATAAAAAATCTAAATAAGAAAATTAATATAAAATGAATTTGAACTTTGTACTATGTAGAATATGGTGAAATAAATTAAATTACCTTAATGCTTAAGCTCAAACATGTTTATATTTTGTTACCTCCAACGTCTAATTGCTTGAATTAATTGCAAGCTATTTTCTTCATCTTTGTTATCATAAAAAAATGCTTAAAGGATGCATATGACGACTTAAAATGCCGTTCTGATTATAGCAATTGCAAAATAATAGCAACTATTAATTTATTTCACTATTCCATGCAAGCAAGCATACTCATTGCATGAATTTCATTTCAAATATATTCCAGGTTCACACATTTGTCCCATGATTCACATTATTAGGTTAAGTGAATCATATTAGGTTAATTAGGCCGTAATTATTCAAAAAAAATTGCAAGATATATATTATAAACAAGTTAGACACGTCGGGTTTGGATCGTGAGATTCAAATTAAATAAAATATATATTGTGCTTGGTCAACTTCAGTCAAACCCATTGAAGTTAATAGAGTTAATTTTTTTATTTCCATAGCATGTCCGTAGCGTGCTTATATTTTAGAAAGAAAGTGTGGATGTTTAATTTCAAACCCAAAAACTATTTAAATTTAACACTAGATGAAGTCATGATAGAATTATACCCAATAGAACTTTGGCATGATTATTATTTCAAACATTACATGGAGACAACGAGTCGACTATTAACTAAATAATTTATTATAGTATAATATTGAAATAATATTTTAAAAGCCTTAAGAATACCTAAATAATTTGTTTGATTGTTAAAAGAGATTAATACGACAAATAATCAAGTACCTATTGATTTATACAAGACCAAAAAATTGGCATTCAAGTTAGGTCTAGATACCCAAATAATAGGCTTGTATTTTGTTATAAAAAGTTAAGTCAACTTATTAACTTTGTCAACAAATGTGATAATGAGTTCGTCATGAAAAAATAGAAATCTTGCATTACTTTTAATATTTAAATTAAATATATTCATATGTGATAATTTAGATAAGAAATAAGGGACCCCAAATTAAATTTTATTTTCAAGAATAGTAATACAAACATTTGGAAGCAATACATTAGATTTTAGAACATATAGTTTATCTTACCTCACTATTAGAAGCTTGTCTTCTTATTTCATTATTTTGGAGAAGGGCTAATTATTCTTCTAAAAATATTGTATAATTCATAATTTTTTATTTTATCATTATTTGAAGATTAA
The DNA here is from genome assembly GCA_021442155.1 of Cymbidium sinense. Taxonomy (NCBI): domain Eukaryota; kingdom Viridiplantae; phylum Streptophyta; class Magnoliopsida; order Asparagales; family Orchidaceae; genus Cymbidium; species Cymbidium sinense. The sequence continues at coordinate 47,227,663 of CM038228.1, read as the reverse complement.
GATATTCTCATAGAAGAAGAGTTTTTCATGCTTTCCCAACTTCTATTCTTTTTTAATACACTATATCAATCTTCAAATAATAAAGTTTAAGAATATCTTCTAGTGCCATTGTAATTTGAAATTTTTGATAGTAGTTTAGGTTTGAATGGATTTTGCTCCCTCTTCAAAGTAAAGTATTTCATGGGTGGAACACAACCTTTGCTTAGCTCCCTTTAATTCATGTAAGTTATGCATAATTAATATTGCTATGAATTTAGGCCTCATTGAAACTACAAAATATGTTTTGAACAATCTTGGATATATGTATATCTAGCATGTGCTTCTAGGGAAAACATGGTAATATCATTGAAAAAAATTTGGATATGGTTACTACAAGTTTAACATGAGTTAAAATAATATATTTTCTTTCATAATTTCTAAAACAAGTTACATTTTCCCCATTTGTAGTGTTAAATCACATTTTATTATATTTAATGCATAACTAGTAAATAGTTAAAATCTAATGAAATAAAGATTTCAACAAGGATCCCTAAAATGTTTTTAGGAAAATATTCCATGAATGATTTATTTAAGTTTTATTGATTTTATATTTTTTTAAAATTAAGATTATTTCTTAGTAAAGTATGCATGCTATAACAAGTTTTCTCATAAAGTAATATCACATATCTTTATTAAAAATTGTGCACTCAAGTGCAATAATGAACACATCGATGAAACATAATAAGGAAATATAATTTATTTGATTTGACAAGTTTTCCTTTGTTCATGAGGCATGGTTGGCAAAAATAATTTGGATAATTGACTTATATTAAAGTGTACATAAAGAAGGGTTGGGTATGCATGAAATTGAATCATTCTTATACTCTAACTAAAGTAACAAGAGTGATAGAAATATCATTATGGATTTACTAAGGAGAAGTGGGATGGAATATATCTTCCATCATAAGAATGATCATAATTGAGGCCAAGGTAGTTGTTGAAGAGATGTGAGAGCAACTTCTAGAGTGAGATTATCAACAATAACATCAATTTTAATATTATTAGGCAAAAAAAATGATATTCCTTAAAAACAGATATGTATTTTGAAATTGAAAAGCTTTTTGATGACTAAGGAGACATCGAGCCATTTTGAATATTGGACTTCCTTAGGATCAAAAATAATTTGTTATTGATGTTAAGTGCTTTCCTTGGCACATTTTTTACAAAATTGGATCTCATGCCCAAGCAAAAAGTAATGAGAGCAAAAGCTCAACTTTCACTCAAATATCACCTTTTACTAATAATCTTTAGCATGAAATCCAATCCAAATAATATCCAAGCAATTTTAAGTGATATTAATTTTCATTAAAACTCTTGCAATCAAAATCTTAGAACAACATCAATAGAAGAATCCTTATGTGATGGTTGTTAAATAAACACAATGAGAATAAGATGGCCTTATCAAATAGGTAGACTCTTAAATAAGAAGATGCTATCTAAATAATAGGAAAATTTTCATTAGAAGTTGGAATATATAAAAATTATGGTATGCTTAGCTAGAATATATAAATGCTTCAATAATCATCAAATGAACAATTAATGCTTTGATGAGAGAAGGGTTATACTTCAAGGCATATAAGAGTTCAATTAATTTCAAACCATAAAAACATTCTTTCATCCACGGTGCGCAAAAGGAGAAGATCACAAATTTTGAAAGGGATGGCCACACTATGGGAATTATCATTAAATACATACTAAGCAAAATGGAAGAGACTCTAAGAAGTTATGGGAGAGCAAACAAATGATGGAAAAAAAGAGAAATATATTAATTAAAATATAAAAGGTAAGATTAAACTTGAAAATTCAAAATGAAAAGCCATCATTAGTGTCTTATGATAAGAAATGAAAATAAAGTTTTAGTTTAATTGTTCCTAATCTTTTCATAGGACTACAATATCTTATAAAAATTAGGATTTAGTAATAAAGAAAAAAATTAAACTATATATATAAAGAATGATAGATGTAATTCAAATGTAAGAATAAGAAAATGAAAAGAAATCAAAAGTAAAACATAGATGATAATTTACACATGCAACAATTGAAGTAATGTATAAAGACTAGTTAAATAAGTAGCACAAACTGGTTATTTAGAAACATAAAAAAGTAAATTAAGATTGACAATACAGCATATAGAGCCGATGTACTTACTTAGGGTTAATCTAAATGCTTTTCTCCCGAAGAAGAGCTAATGGTGCAAGCTAGCCTAGTTGATAAGGATCTTGGAAGTTGTCACATCCTATTAATTTCCACATATATTAAATATTTTAACACTTAATATGTTTTATCACAAAAAGTGCAAAACTTATCTATATCATACCCTTATTTAAAGGAGAAGTGTAACAAAATATGTCCAAACTTGATTTCAAAACTTCAATCCATCTTTCCAAATTTCAGTTCAAAAAATTTTTGAATAAACATAAATATGAAGTATAATGCCACTACTGAAATAAATAAATACTACACATGAACACAACTAAAATACAACCATTTCTTTACAAATTTCCAACTAGTTAAAAATATATAAAAAAAGTTATTAAAATTATACTGCATAAATTAAATCAACTCTTACTACAAAATATACATTGGCCACTACTTGTAGTTACATTAAATGCTTACCATTTTTTATTTGATAAAACTAAGTGCTTCTATTTGAATAAAACTAAATAAATTATGCCTATGCAAAAAATTAAAATAAAATGAGCTAGAGCTTTGGAGTTCGATGAATATGGTGAAACAAATTAAATTACCTTAATGCTTACGCTCTTAAACATGACTTTATTTAGTCACCACCAATATCTAATCGCTTGAATTAATTGCAAGCTATTTTCTTCAGCTTTATTATCATCATAAACGCTTAATAGGATGCATATGATGGCTTAAATTGTAGTTCTATTTATAACAATTGCAAAATAATTGCATCTATTTAATTTGTTGGCTATTACATTCATACTAATTGCATGAATTTCATTCAAAAGATATTTAAGGTTCACACATATGTCCAAAGATGCACACTTTTTTTGTTGATACTAAAATCAACATTTTATTCAAGCACTCTCTCTATGATTTTATGAGAATTTAAACTGATTTATACAATGTTTTGCATTCACTTTAATGTGAGATGATGATGAATTTTTTTGTTAAAAGCACCAAACCACTACAAATATACCAAAGAATTTGGAGAATTAGTGACACAAAGTATTTGTGTTGCAATATAAAATAGTAGATATATGTACAAAGCTAGAAGAGAAATAAGATTACTATCAGTAGTTGAATGAATAAACTACTTTAGCTCCTCCATTCTTTAAATTCCCAATATTGATAAATACAATCATATTATATAAATGAATAAACTAATGTAATTATGCCTATAATAAATAAATTGATTTTTTAAATGAATAATAATTTATTTTATAAATAAAAATAATTAGATCTAATTTTTTTAACAAGATTTGGCTTTAAAATTCCAACGTAATATTAATTTCCTTTATTATGAATAGTCATGCATAGTAACTTATACTATTAGGATTATTGTGTTTTATGTGAAGAGTTTAAGTCTAGAAATTAAAATATAATCCAAGTTTCCAAGAGTTTTATTATGAGATCAATTATTCCTATTTATCAAATATACTAAATTATTATCTTTATTTGAAATTCTTGGCTAGAAGAGTTGTTTGATAAAAATTTGATAGGATGTAGAATCTTTATAAAAGAATATATATATATATATATATATATATATATATATATATATATATATATATATATATATATATATATATATATATAGAGAAAGAGATATAAAGAGAGAGAGAGAGAGAGAGAACAAGAAATTGACTTACAAAACACTCAAGTATGCCTCTAAGAACTCATGGGGTTTCTAACATACGGATTGAATTTTTGAAATATATATATTCATATAAAAAATACCTCGTAATTGATTTTTACTCATAAATTTAAATTTTTTTGAATTGAAAAAAATTAATTATTAATATATTTTATCCAACTTTAAACTTCCTAAAATTGACTCTCTTATAATTAATTTCTTGCATGAAATGTCACAAACTCAAGTCAATTATCAAGAAAATATTAACTACTCACAAAATTACCTGATAAAGTGATCACATCGGTGGTGTGGAGAAGGGACCTCCCATTCTCATCTCATTCAAGAGCTTTAAACACCTCTCTCCACCACTTTAGACCAAATTTTGGGAACAACATAGTAATCACTCTCAATTGACCACTTTCCCTAAAACATGCACAAAACAAAATTATCACACCCAAACTCAAAGAGGAGCTCTTCATATTCTCTTCTTAAGACCACATCTCTCTCTCTCTCTCTCTCTCTCTCTCTCTCTCTCTCTCTCTCACTCTATATGTTACTATGGATAATTCAAGGCTGAAGACAGAGCTTATATAGAGTAAGAAGTACTCAAAAAAAAAACCAATGGTGCTATATATCTATGTCTTCAAGCTTATCTCTTTGTATAGTGGGCATCAGCCGGCCAACTCAGTGTTGGTGCACATAAACCCTAGCATAGGGGACCCTAAATAATTTTACTCTTTAAGACTAGTAATACAAACACTTAGAAGCAATACATTTATCTTTTAGAGCACATAATTTATGTTATCTCACTACTAGAAGCATGTTTTCTTATATAAATCATTATTTTGGTGAAGTGTTGTTTGTTCTTGTAATAACATCAAACAATTTTTTTTTTAATTTTTCTTTTTTTAATGTCTAAGATATTTTGATAGAAAAAGTCCCTCATACTTTTTCACCTTCTATTCTTTTTTAATTGCCTATATCAATCTAAAAATAAATATGTTGGTGTTTACTCTAGAATAGAGAAAATAAATGACACCTGGGTTTATATTATTTAGATGACATTAAATTATCTCGAAGATAAGCATAACTCTTTTTTGGATTCAATCATTTCAATAAAAGACTCCTAAGGCTAATGGGTCTTTCGTGCACGAGAGTATTTTCCCCTGAACTACATGGAAAAGTAGAACAGGGTCTATTTTATCCAAGGATCATGGTTCCCTATCAAGGCAAGCCTCTATAGTTAATTACATTTTAGGAATGGTCTCATCCTAAGAATACTCTCAATTAAAGAAACAAGTGGTTATTCCTAAAGACTACTAAGGTAGCTTTCAAAGGAATGATTTTTGGAAATTCAATTAGGAGATGTCCAAATTGGAGAGAGTTATTTTTAAGAGTCAAATGGAAAAGAGTAGGAAATATCTATTGATATTGGGATGCCTAGTAGACATTTCATCTATTATATGATTGGGCTTCAAATTTGGGATTTAATTTTAGATTTGAAGTTATCATTCTCTTATAAATTTAGGGCTTAGATTCTAGTAGCACAAGACTGCAGAAATTCCTAGGGTTGAAGACTTATTCCTAAAAGGATGCTTAAGAACCTAATCTACAGGCTCTTCTGACACATGTCAGATGCTCGATCCAACTCTATCCTTGGGAATCTTTGGCCATTCTCCTCACATGAGGGAACTAGCCAACCCCTGACTCTTCTAGACTTATAATCTGCCTAGGGAAGGTTGCCAGCTAACACCACCAAAGCACATTTTAAAACCATGAGGATAAGTAATATGAATACAAGCTGGCTGGGTTGTTGAATTTTTAGAAAAGAAATCTATGAGCCTAGACTTCCTAATCCCTAAGATCATGTAGGGTATGAAGATGCATCTAACTAATGCATATTTTTTAGTTTTTTATAATTTTTGACTCAATATTCATTTTAGGCCATAGGAATACATTTTTGCCTAATGCATGTAATTAGAAAAAGATTATGGGCCAAATCAGAATAGAAGAAGGTATAATTCCATCAAAGGCTCTCAGAGGTCAAGCTCAGGTTCTCTGGCAAGCATGGAAGTCCTTCATTAATCAAGAGTGAAACAATATGATTTATGCATGATATTAAAACATCTAGCTATGGGTTGCTACATATTTTATCTTGCTATAATGGCCTAGGCATTCATATGAAGATTATGAGTTGTATTTATTTTAATGTTTCAATTGATTTAGTTGGGTAGAAAATTTAGTTTATCCTATGAGCCTATGTCCAGGCATTCATCATAGCACAAGCATAGCACAGAAAGAAACCTAAGAAAGCGTGTTGTTTCTATTACGCACCTAAAATAAATCAAATTGAATTAAATTATATAAGGAAAAGGCCAATGCAACTAGGTACTTTTGTACACCCCAGAAGAAAGAAAAATGGGCAATCGAGTTCTACCCTTATATAACACGGCCTAGAACTACAAGTTTACATCTATGGGTCTTCTTTCCAAGAAAGTATTCTGCTTTAGGAACATCCATCAGGCTCCACAGGAGACCACCGCACCATCTCCTGGTTGGGTCAACTCTTGCGAATCCTAGACCCCATAGATCCTAACCTAATTCTAAGCTCAAATTTATATTTAAAATTCAAAAAAGAAATCCTAAGCCCTATAAAATAGATGTTAGCAAATACACACAACACACAAAGTAGTTTATAATTCACAAACATACGTGATTAGCATTAGTTGCTTGCTAAGCCCACCTGTCTATGAACTACATTAAGAGATTTTTAACACATGCAAGTAAACAAAAATTTTTTGATTTATTTATTACAGCGATCCCTTTAACATAGTCCTTTACAAAAAATAGTGTCAAATCTAGAAAGAAATCCCTTACATCCTATCGAACGAACAAAGAAGCCTAGGCATCCAGTTTAAAGCAATACACCACACAGACATGTGAAGCACAACACAACATATCATAGGAGATTAAAAAAAATCACAGAATGATCTAATCGAGATCTAGTGTGTGTAGAGGTTGGGCTTATGTGGTGAGTCTTTGCTAAGCTTTTAAGTTCAAGTTTAAATTTGAAGTTTTATTTTATTTAATTTTTACCTTTGGTTGGTTTCAATTCAAATGATTTAGTGATTTAATTATCCTTTTATATTCATTTTATTTGATTAAAGTAATATTTAAGCTTTTGAGAATGAGAAATAGAGTAAATTTCATTTTTAGGTGAAACTCACTTTGTTCCTCATCCCAAATCCTAATGAAGTTTCCAAAAGTCTAACTAAGATCCTTAAGTATTTTAATTAATCATTTTGATGTTATTTATGTTTGGATTAGTTTTATGTTATTTTATTTGTTTGAATTACTTTATTTGATTCAATTTATTTCATTTTGAATTAAGCTATGTGGATTTCATTTGATTTGGCTTATGTTAATTTAAAGAGTTTGATTTTATTCAATTTAACTTAAGTTATTAAATTATGGATTTGTAAGCTTAAGGTTTAAGTTCATTAATATGAATTAGCACCTTAGGTTTGATCATGGATTATGCTTACCCTAAAGCACTTAGGTTAATTATTTGATCTGATTTAATTAACCTAGGTTTTAGATTCATTATTTAAATTTATTAGAGATGAATGATTTTGTTAAACTCCATTGATTCAAAGGTTAAGATTTAAGTTAATTAATAATTTTATTAACCTAAGGTTTTTTATTTCACTAAGATTGAATTTGATCACTTTAATTGACTTAGAATATTTAGAGAAGTTTTGAATAGTTTTCTAATGTTTGATGAGATTAGTTTGAATTACCACTTTATTTAATAGGTAAATTTCCTTAACCCAATATTTGATAAACATTGACCTAGATTTAGAAATTTAAAACCTCCTAATCCAGATATCATTTGGACCTAAAATATCTATCACAAGTAGGATAACATGCCAGTTTTACATCCCTAAAGTTTTAGCTTGATTAGAGATGTAATTAGGGTGTAATCAAGGTTTTAATTACTTCATTAAAACCTAAATTAAGCCTAATTTATTAAAACTCATTAAGGGATTTTATTTTTCACTTATTCTTCTCTGAAATACCTTTCTAATGAGTGTTTATTCATAATTTTGGATAACTTGGTGATTTACTGTGATTTAATTAAGTTCAAGTTGTTTAATTAAATTATTTAATTCATTTAATTATCTAATTAAGTCAATTTAGGGATTACTAGGTTCATATAGGTTTAATTAAGTTTAATTTTTTTTTGTTCATATTATTCATTATGTTGATTTAAGGTTATTTGATCAAAGTTTTTTAATAATTTCATTAAAGGTTAATTAATTTAATTAATTAAAAGGTCAAGCATATGAAATTTTAATATCCCTTGAATTGAGAAATAAATCCCCACAAATCCACCTAAGTTTATTTTATGCTTAATTTCATTTCCCCAAAGTTTCAAATTAATTGGATTATTAATTTGAGAGTAATTAGGGTTTAATATTTTTAATTAAACTTAAATTAAGAGAAAATTACCCAATAAAAATTGGGGATTTTAATTTCTATGGATTTCCCTCATCAAGATGAATCCATAGAGCATTTATTTGTTATTGTCTGATCTATATTTGATTTTATATGGTTTTTAGAAGCTTTCAACATTTTTTAAATTAATTAAACCATTATTTAATGGTTTTAAGTGGTCCACGCAGGATCCGTGTGCATTGCTGCATTGCATCTTTGTTTGTGGTGCCACAACATAGTTCAAAATGCAAGATAAACTACTATCCAAATTGATCTCAGCTTCCTACAGGTGAAATCGATCCCGATGCCTTTATCCAGCCATCCAATCCAAATACATGGATTAGATGGTGCAGAGATCGTCTCCTTCAATTCTTGCAGGAACCGAGGACCGTTGATAGTATTTTGCTAATATTTTTTGATATAGGTAACCAAATCACATGATTTTAAGTGTTACATGATCGTGGAAAGAAATCCTATGATTCTATATGGTTGGATCAGCTTGAAGATCACGTTTCATATGAAAATGATCAAAACCAAACTCTTTAAGGAAAAGCTTGAGGTCAATAATGACATACCTCGATTCGTTAGATGATTGGATTTACAATTGATCATAGAGCTTCAAATGCTTGAACCTAGCTTTCTTGCCAAATTAGATTAATTCCCTTGATTGCTCCCAACCCTTGAGTGATTTTTTGGCTTTGATGGTTTGTAAGTTAAGGACACTTGGGGGGAGGGGAGCTTTCGTTTAGCTTCTATTTTAATGTGTGAAGGTGTGTTTGTGCTCAATCCTCCCTGGGGAAGTCTCCCTTTTTATTTTTCCATATGGCTGAGAGCTCTATCTTCCTCTTTTGCTCTTTTCCCCCTTTCTTTCTCTCCTCCTTGGTTGTTTTTTCTTTAGTGATTGCTAATTGCCTTCATTTCCTTCACTTGAAGGCAGCCACCTTTGTTAAGGGATGGAGTTTGGCTTGTTGTGGGAAGAGGGGAAATTCAATTTCCGTTCTTCCCTCTTTTCTTCATTTCTTTTATTTTATTTTTTATTTTATTTGCTGATTTGTTAATTGATTTAATGGTGAATTGCATTTTCCATTTCATTTTTTTAATTGAATGTGAATTGCATTGGTTGAAAGTGATTTGAATTTTCCTTAGGTTTGAGGTCAAAGTAGCCTATTTAGGTCATTTTGATTTAAAGAATTTATCTTACCTAATCTAGGCCTCAATGGACTCAAATTTCTTTATCATTGTGATCAAACATGTTTATTTGATTTTTTTTAAAATATTTTTGATGATTTATTTTGGTCAAATTTTAGTTGGTTGACTTTTGACAGTGGGCTTAAGTCAATCTAGACTAGAGTTGACTTTAGATTTGACTTTGAAGTTCCATTTTATATTCATTGATTTACTTGATTTGATTTATGCAGGATATTTGACTTGATTTTTTATCAAACCAAGTAGATGCATTTCCTAAGTTACTAAGCACAATGACTTGGACATTGAATTAGGAAATCTCTATTTGAACTTGAGATCTTCTCATTGCAAAAATGACAACTTCCAAAAATGAGGTCAACAAATATAAAGATTAAGAATATCTTCTAAATAGTTGTAATTTGAATTTCTTGATGGTTTTTAGCGACTTTTCTTTTTAGAAAAGTCAACTTTAGCCTCAACATCAAATTCTAGAAATCAACATTGGTCTTAAAGTTCTATTTGGGATTATAAAATAAATCATATATTAGTTCATCTAGTTTAAAAAAGAGGGTAGAGTAGTAAAGCTTATAAGTCTACATCAAGTGCTTCTTCATAATATCACCAAAGAAAACATTTGATATTACATTATTCACTTTAGTTTTATTTTCATAGCCTTTTTGAAGGGGCAATTATAACATAATGATGGTGATTCTTTAAACGCTCATTCTATATTATTATTGTCTTCTATAAGTTTGGGGTTACTAGAAATAGCTCATTATTATGACTTTATAGGATCACCAAAATTTGAAGGAATAACTAATACATATCAAATGAATTATATCTTATTATTTGAAAAATAAATATTCCTAAAATGAGCAAAAAAGACTTGAAATTTTGTGGGAAATTGTTAATAATAATGATGATGATGATTCTTGAAAATTGATTCTATATTCTAGAAAATTTTAAGTTTATATATCATATTAATGCACCTTTTTTAATATCTTAATTCCCCCAATAACAAAAATACACATCATCTTACTCACTATAGTTCAACATTTTCATGGAATAAAATGCTAAGTATCATGCCAATGGCTTAAAATTAAGAAAATAACATGATTTGGTATGCTTATAATTGAATCTTTTTTATGCTCTATTGGCAAAAGTAACAAGAGAGATGGTAATATCATCATGAATTTACTAATTAGGGAGGCGGGAGAACATCTTCCATCCTAAGAATGATCATAAGTAACGGCAAGTTAGTTTGTTGAAGAGATGTAAGAACAACTTCCAGAGTGAGATTTTCAATACAAGAAGCTTTATTAATAATAGCAGTTATTTCAAAACTATTGGAGATGACAATGGAAAAAGAGAGTCTATCCATGAAAACAAATACACATTTAATTGTTGAGGAATTTTTGGAAGACTAAGTCGAGGCATTGAGTCATTTGGAATATTGGGCTTCACATTTATGATACTAGGAGACAAATTAGCAATCAATGGAAAAAGGGAGAAGTCTGTATTGATTTGGATTTATTGTAATGTTTTTTATTTGATGTGAATATAATTCTTTAGGATTAATAATAATTTGTTAATTATGTTAAGTGCTTTCTTTGGCACATTTTTTATATTTTTCTGAAGAAGTAATAATATAATATTAATAATAATATTATGCATTCGCACATATTTTTCTCTTTAGCCATAATATTATGTACTAAAAAATAAAATGATTCAATGATCATTAAATAAACTAGTAATAGGTTGGTGAGGAAGAGTTCTACTCCATGGCATATAAGGGCTTGAGGCAAGTTCTTTATATAGGGAATACAAATGAAACTTATATAATGAACACAAAAGGAGAAAAAAAAGATTAAATAATGAGTTATAAAGAAATTGAGCATAGAACATGCCTTATTTTTACTGATGAAAGTGTTGAGTTAAAAAGGGAAGCAATTAAATAAAATATTCATTATTAAGTCCACATTAAAAGAATGTGTAATGAAATAGACGTTAGATTTGGAGTAGTTTTTGGTTTATGACTTTCTTAATCATAGCACAAAGATAAAGAACTCTTATGAGATCACTAAGAAAATTAAGATATTGTAATAGGCATAAATGAATTTTAATTAATTATGTTTTGTTATACCATCCATCTGTAACTAGACGTGGTTGATCTTATTATAATAGCTAGAGACTTTTGTTAGGATCACACACACACACACACACACACACACAGATATATATATATATATATATATATATATATATATATATATATATATATATATATATATATATATATAATATATATATATAAAGATAGTAGAAATATAAAATGTGATATGCTATGTATGCATTATTCATAGTAATATATTTATAGGCCACTCAACATCATTTTTCCAAGTTGACATAGGTAATGATTTGTGGAATAGTAAATAATTACATTCCTTCACAAATAGGTCCTCCCTTAAGACTTTAAAATAATATAATAATAAATCTTTAAGTAGAATTGTTTGCTCATTAGAATCACAGGAGAACTCATCAAGTTCTTTGTGTGGAAGCCCTAGATTCACTAAAAGGTGGTAGTAAGTAGATCTTAAAATGGAAGAGAACTTTTGATTACAGGTCTAACTCAACTTACTTTTCACAATTTTGAATATTCTCAGCAGCTTAAGAAAATGATATTTGAAGTTATTTTAGAGAAATCTTTAAAGAGTCTCCCAACAGTGATGCTCAATAAATTTATAATTTATCACATGAAACTGAACAATCAATATAGCAATGTTATAATAATCACTCTAAGCAATTTATTATATTATAAATACTTAATATTGAAATAATTTTTTATAAGCCTCAAGAATATCTTAACAATTTATTTGATTATTTAAAGAGATTAATACTATATAATCGCACCCTGATTATACAAGACGTAAAAATTGGCATTTAGGTTTAGACACAAATAATTGACTTGTATTTTCTTATAAAATGTTAAGTCAACTTGTTAACTTTGACAACAAATTTGATAATGAGTCCTCGTGAAAAAAATAGAAATCTTGCATTACTTCTAATATATCAATTAAATATATTCAAATGTGACAATTTAGATAAGAAATAAGGGATTCCAAAATAAATTTACTTTTTAAGAATAGCAATTCAAAATTTTGGAAGCTTTACATTTAAATTTTAGAGCATAGAGTTTATCTTACCTCACTATAAGAAGCATGTCTTCTTATTTCATTATTTTGGAGAAGGGCTAATTATTCTTCTAAAAATATTGTATAATTTATATATTTGTTGAGATGGTGAAAGTTTATGCTTTATCCTTGTTGTCTACACACCTTTTTAAAGAGAAGAAAACTCAAAATTTTTAAACCTCAAAAGGAAAAACCATAAAAGCCACTATATATTTATTTTGGAGTACAAGTTTTCCGATAATGGGATTACATAATTGTATATGAGAAGGCAATAATGGGAATCCCAAAATCGAGACAACATCCATATAATCACGTTGAGTTGTGCTTAAGTAGTAATGATGATGGTGAATAGTGAGAATAGCCAATGAAAAGGTTATGATGAGCCGATGGTGATTGGCCACGGCATTGTGGACGGCGGTGGTTGACAATCGTCGGGGTATGATTGTGTTTGAGGATTTTAAGCTTTAGAGCTCTCTCTCTCTCTTGCTTTTCCCTTCATGAGAAATGAGTGGCTATTTATAGATTGGAGGGTCGTCTATAAATACATGCAAAATCCGAACCACTCCACTTCATCAGATAGCTCAGAATGATTCCTTTGATCATTTGATGTATTTTAAGTATTTGAATGCTCAAACGAAGTCAGAATTATGAGATCTTGGGCTTGTTAGATTTGGCTCGCCATGACGCTCGATTTGACTATAAACACTCCATATTTAAGAGCTAATTATGGATTTAACTGATATCCCAAAGTTTCCAATGATATTTTAAGTGCTTGATCTTGTTTTAGAGTATCAACTTACTTTTGACATCAAGATTAGCTTGTTAGTAGAATTTTTAGTGTCATATCTATAGTTTTTTAAAAATTTTCATTATTTAAATATTAAGATACTCTCATAGAAGAAGATGATGTCTTAATGATATAAAGAATTTGTGTTGCAATATAAAACGGTAGATATATGTATAATTTAAAATAAATTCAATTGTTCTTCTTTCAAGCAAACAAACATATTGATATATAATTCTGAAAAAAAATATAATTTCTAAAGTGTTTAGTTAGTTTGACTTGTTCATTATTTGGGTTAAAATTGAGTTGGCCTAAATAACCCAAAATTGGCCCAACTACTATTCAAGTTCAGGTTAATTAGGCCATAATGATTCAAAAAGTTGCATGAAATATATAATAAATGGATTAGACTCGCTCGATCTTGATGTAGACAAATTCAAATTTAATATTTTGACTTATGTAATAAGCATATTGAGCATGGGTTAACTTCAAGTTAAACCCATTGAAGTTATTATATTTAATTTTTCTATTTCCATCGCATGTCAGTAGGGTGATTTTATTTTAGAAAGAAAGTGTGGACATTTTATTTCAAACACAAAAACTATATAAATTTATCACTAGATGAAGTCAGGATAGAATTATACCCAATAGAACTTTGGCCTGATTATTGATTTCAAACATTACATGGAGGCAACGAGCTAACTATTAACTCAGCTAGTTATGTGCCCGCAAATGAAAACCAAACAAAAAGGTATGAAAATAATCTTTGAAGTTCTTTTAGAGAAATCACAAAAGATTCTCCCAAGAGTGGGGCTCAATAACTTTATAATTTATCACACGAAATTGAACAATCAATATAGCAATGTTGCACTAATTACTCTCAGCTATTTATTATAGTATAAAGACTCAATACAGTAATAATATTTTATAAGCCTCAAGAATACCTAAACAATTTGTTTGATTGTTAAAAGAGATTAATACGACATATAATCAAGTACCTACTGATTTATACAAGACCAAAAAATTGGCATTCAACTTAGGTCTAGATACCGAAATAATAGTTAAGTCAACTTGTTAACATTGTCAAAAAATGTGATAATGAGTTCATCATGAAAAAAATATATTGAAATCTTGCATTAGTTTTAATATTTAAATTAAATATATTCATATGCGACAATTTAGATAAGAAATTTAAATTTACTTTTTAAGAATACTAATTCAAACATTTGGAAGCTTTACATTTGATTTTAGAGCATATAGTTTATCTTACCTCACTATTAGAAGCAAGTCTTCTTATTTCATTATTTTTGAGAAGGGCTAATTATTCTTCTAAAATATTGTATAATTCATATTTTTATTTTTCATTATTGAAGATTAAGATATTCTCATAGAAGAGCTTTTCATGCTTTCCCAAATTCTATTCTTTTAATACACTATATCAATCTTAACATAATAAAGTTTAAGAAAATCTTCTAGTGCCATTGTAATTTGAAATTATTGATAGTAGTTTAGGTCTGAATTTTTTGCTCCCTCTTCAAAGTAAAGTATTTCATGGGTGGAACACAACCTTGCTTAGCTCTATAATTCATGTAAGTTTTGCATAATTAATATTGCTATGAATTTAGGCCTCATTGAAATTGTAAAATATGTTTTGAATAATCTTGAATATATATACCTAGCATGTGTTTCTATGGAAAACATGGTAAGATCAATGAAAAATATTTGATATGGTTACTACAAGTTTAATCGAGTTTAATAATAGATTTTCTTTCATAATTTCTAAAACAAGTTACATTTTCCCATTTATTTAGTGTTAAATCACCTTTTATTACATTTAATGCATAAGCGGTAAATAGTTAAAATCTAATGAAATAAATATTTCAACACAAGGATCCCAAAATGTTTTAGGAAATTATTCCATGAATGATTTATTTTAAGTATTTTTAAAATTAAGATCAAATTATTTCTTAGTAAAGTATGTATATAAGAAGTTTTCTCTAAAGTAATATCACATATCTTTAAAAAATTGTGCACTTAAGTGCAATAATGAACACAAGGATTAAACCTAATAAGGAAATATAATTTATTTGATTTTACAAGTTTTCCTTTGTTCATGAGGCATTATTGGAAAAATAATTTGGATAATTGACTTATATTAAAGTGTACATAAAGAAGGGTTGGGTATGCATGAAATTGAATCATTCTTATACTCTACCAACTAAAGAGTGATAGAAATATCATTATGGATTTACTAAGAGAAGGTGGGAGAACATATCTTCCATCATAAGAATGATCATAATTGGCCAAGGTAGTTGTTGAAGAGATGTGAGAGGAACTTAGTGATTATCAATAATAATCAATTTTAATATTATTAGGAAAAAAAAAAAGATAATCCTTAAAATAGATATGTATTTTGAAATTGAAAAGCTTTTGATGACTAAGGAGAAATCGAGCCATTTTGAATATTGGACTTCCTTAGGATCAATAATAATTTATTATTGATGTTAAGTGCTTTCTTGGCACATTTTTAAAAATGGATCTCATGCCCAAAAAAAAGTAATGAGAATAAAATCTCGCTTTCACTCAAATATCACCTTTAACTAATAATCTTTAGGATGAAATCCAATCCAAATAATATCCAAGCGATTTTAAGTGATATTAATTTTCATTAAAACTCTTGTAATCAAAATCTTAGAGACAAAATCAATAGAAGAATCCTTATGCTAATGGTTGTTAGATAAAGAACACAATGAGAATAAAATATATCAAATTGACTCTTAAATAATAAGATGCTATCTAAATAATGGGAAAATTTTCATTAGAATTTGGAATATATAAAAATTATGGTATGCTTAGCTAGAATATATAAATGCTTTAATAATCATCAAATGAACATTTAATGCTTTGATGGGAGAAGAGTTATACTTCAAGGCATGTAAGAGTTCAATTAATTTCAAACCATAAAGCATTCTTTCTTCCAAGATGAACAAGAGGAGAATATCATGAATTTTGAAAGGGATGGTGTGGGAATTATCATTAAATACATACTAAGCAAAATGGAAGAGCCTCTAAGAAGATATCGGAGAGCAAACAAATGATGGAAAAAAGAGAAAGAAATTAATTAAAATATAAAGGTAAGATTAAACTTGAAAATTCAAAATGAAAAGCAATCATTAGTGTCTTATGATAAGAAATGAAAAGAAAGTTTTAGTTTAATTGTTCATAATCTTCTCATAGGGCTACAATATCTTATAAAAATTAGAGTTTAATAATAAAGAAAAAAAAATCAAAGATATACATATATAAAGAATGATAGATGTAATTCGAATGTAAGAATAATAAAATGAAAATGTAGAAAAACTAAAAAATAGATGATAATTTACAAACAATAAGTAGAGATAACAAATAGTGATTAATGTATAAAGACTAGTAAAATAAGTAGCTCAAAGTGGTTATTTAGAAACATAAAAAAGTAAATTAAGATTGACAATATAGATCTGTACTTACTTAGGGTTGATGTAAATGCTTTTCTCCCAAAGAAGGGCAAATGGTGCCCATTAGATAAGGATCTTGGATGTTATTCATCATGATTAATTTCCACATATAGTAAATTAATATTTTAACACTTAATTTTTTTATCACAAAAAAGTGTGCAAAACTTATCTATATCATACCCTTATTTAAAGGAGAAGTGTAACAAAAATATGTCCAAACTTGATTTCAAAACTTCAATCCTTCTTTCTAAATTCCAGTTCAAAAAAAAATTGAGGCATGCTTGAGTGTTTCATAAGTCCATTTCTTGGTCTCTCTCTCTCTCTCTCTCTCTCTCTCTCTCTCTCTCTCTCTCTACCCTATATGTTACAATGGATAATTGAAGGCTGAAGAAATAGCTCAAATAGAGTAAGAAGTACTCAAAAAAAAAAAAAACCAATGGTGTTATATATCTATGTCTTCAAGCTTATCTCTTTGTATAGTGGGCGTCCGCCGACCAACTCAGCGTGGGTGCACATAAACCCTGGCATAGTGTGATCCTTTTTTGGGATTTAGGGTTTGTATAAGGCACACAGATTGTAAAAGTTATTATAAAAAAACAATGGTGCTTTATATCTAGGGTTTTTTATTTAGTCCTTAAGATTAACTATTGGAGATGGGATCACTTTCAATTCAAAATGTCTTTGAAGAAAGGAATAAAAATTTGCTCACATAATATGTTGAGCTAAGTTGCTTTTCCCATGGATTAAAATCAATGTTGATGGAAGCTCTAAAGGATGGCCAAGGCTTTCTAATGGGAGTGGTATATATAGTGATTTTTTTGGGTAACACGATACTTTCACATAATATCCCTCATGGCTTTTAATGTGTTTTTGCTACTGATATTTCTTTCACATAATATCCCTCTTCGCTTTTAATGTGTTTTTACTACTGATATTTAGGTTCTTAAATTTACTCTTAATGTTTGTGCTAGTAGAGGTTTTATAACATTTGAATTGAAATTAATAGATGCTTTATGTGTAATTTAAGTAACAAAATTTAAGTGGTTTTACACTCTTAGAGAAATTATAAGTGAGTTGTGAATTTTAAATTTTAAGAATTCACATATATACCTTTAGAGAGCTTATTGGTTGTGTTGAACTAGTTGGTTAGCATAAGAGTTTTACTTGACTTCGTATTCTTTTCTAGCATGAAGTCCCTACCCTTCTTAGAGGGATGCTTAGAATAGATAAATGGGGCATCCCTAAGTCCTAACTTTATACTTGAATGATTATTCTTAATTTAAAGTTCCTTATTCCCTAGTTTTCACCTACCTTTATTAAATTTGAATTAATAGAAGGTTGTGCTTGCTCATTTCTAGCTTGTTTGAAAGTTATTTTCATAAGCTTAACACTAGAACTACGCATCAAATACTTGGCATATTTAATGTGAAAAAGCTCAATTGTGTAAAAAGCAATCATATAGAATTGTATATGTACTTTGCTTATGTAAAACATTGATGTATAAATCAGTCAAATTCTAGGACAAAAATTAGTTTTTAGAGGGTCTTCAGATCTTGAAGCTCAACCCAAGTCAAAATTTTGTAACTCATTAGCAAGCTAGACCTATATTTACTTAAGAAAGTTTATTCAACTTGTTAACTTTGTCAATAAATTTGATAATGGGCCTCCCATGACAAAGATAGTTGTATTACTTTTAATATGCATACCAATTAATATATTCAAATTTGATAATTTAGTTAAGACAATGTACATATATTAGGGCATAAGGGGCCTTAATAATTTTACTCTTTAAGACTAGTAATACAAAAACTTAGAAGCAATACATTTATCTTTTAGAGGACATAATTTATGTTGTCTCACTTCTAGAAGCATGTTTTCTTATATAGATCATTATTTTGGAGAAGTGTTGTTCGTCCTTCTAATAACATCAAATAATTTATTTATTTATTTTTAATTTTCAATTT
This sequence comes from Cymbidium sinense, assembly GCA_021442155.1. Lineage (NCBI taxonomy): Eukaryota > Viridiplantae > Streptophyta > Magnoliopsida > Asparagales > Orchidaceae > Cymbidium > Cymbidium sinense. The sequence continues at coordinate 47,208,686 of CM038228.1, read as the reverse complement.
CTCATGTCTAAGATATTCTCGTAGAAGAAGAGTTTTTCATACTTTTCCACCTTCTATTCTTTTTTAATTGACTAAATCAATCTTCAAATAATAAAGATTAAGAATATTGTTTACCTCCATGCGTGATACATCAGTCGAGTCAAGCTCAAAATCTAAAATCGACGGACCTTTAATGTAATAGCTCACAAATCATAGCTCAAATACACTTGTTATCACCGAATCACCGAAATCAGTTGAAATGACCTCCGATCGATGAACAGACTCTGCCATTGCATTTAGAATGTCAAAATTGGTCAAAATATAAATATTATGCAATCTAACGATTGACTGATCAAGTGATCGCTATCGATATGGGCGCATATTGTCGAGGAAGCTGCGGCCTAAATGATCGATGAAATGTCATTGAATTGTAATGTTAAAATTGATTGGAATATAAATATTGCACAATCTAATGATTAAGCGATTGAGTTGTCAATGTGTCGATGCATATAACAGAGTCAAAAAACTGCAATGATATTCAAATGACCTTCGTTCATAAAATGAATTACGCCGTTAGCTTCGAAACATCGAAATCTATTAAATAAGATTATTAACACCTAATTCGGATGAGTCTACACAAATGTCGAGCGATCTGAAGTGGCGACACTTAATTTTGAGCTAAATTGATCCAATTTGATGCCGACTTGAACCAAACAGCTTTCGATCATGAAACGGACTACACCGTTGCATTCAAAATATTGGAACAATCTTAAATCAACATATATTTTAACTATTTGATGATGTTATCAGAAAAATTCAAATTAAGGATTGATTTAATAAAAAAATGATATAAATTAATATTAATATGTAATCCTAAGATTATATCCCATTCACGCGAAGGCGCAAGTCCCTTCTTCAAGCATGCGACCTTTCCTCCTCATCGTCAGAAGCCAGACCATTTCGTGATTCTCAATCAATCCTCCTAGACAAATGCAACTACTACCTCCCCTTCAGCGCTCCAAGCATGATCCTCCTCCTCATTCTCCGCTCTCCTCCTTCCACCAAGTTTCCCCCTCTCATCTCTATTTCTTCCCTCAACTGAAAAGAGCTCTCATTTTTCCCTCTCTGTCCAAGTTCAAATCTCCCTTCCTTCCATTTGTCTCTTTTTTTTCAAAATCTTTCCAATTTTTTCATTTTTTAATTTTCATTGATGCTTTCTTTTGCCAGTAGAAGAGGAACACCATCAGTGGGTTATTCTCCTGGTTTCAACATTTTTTCTATCTCCTTCAAGATGAATAAATCCTCCTCCCTTCAAAAACACAAAGCCTTCTTCCCTTTAGGGTTTTAGTTTAGGGATTGGGGTTGTGGTTTAGAGATTTGAATTATAATTTTGTGAGATCACGTCATTAAAAGTGTGAACATTTAAGATATGTCAGGTCTATTGTTCAAAATGATTGTGAAATAGTTTGGGATGATAATAGTAGGATTCAAGCTGGATGGTTGAAGTGACGAAATGCATTTGGCCTATTGCATTCAAAAAATTCCACAAGAGGAGCATTTGGCCTATTACTTAGGTGGATGATTAGCTTAAGTCTTACAAATAAAATACAAAATGAATATATTCGTAAAAATATTTGTTTGTGCAAGCTATTTTTAAATTTACGTAATCCTAATGTGGTTGATTATATTTTAGATATTTAATTCACCTCAACTCATCTTGTTAAGAATGAGTAGAGAGTTGATCTTATTCTACGGAGGCAAACTAAGTGTCGATGACCAGTTCATTCTAAGTTATATGGGTGGTCAAAATTGTCCAATTCTTAGGCACATCACCTTATTGGATATGAAACAAAGAATTATGAGATCACTACATATTGATTGAGCATCATAGTGGACATGTCGCTATCTAGTGGATAACAGATTTATAATGTCTTTATTTCTGATGATGAAGTTTGTGACATTATACTAGGTGAAGCTTCTTGTCAAACATTAGTGATGTATGTGAGAGTCAAAGATGCCAATGTTGCATCCATCATTGATCAAGTGTTGAGGCTAGTCGATATACCATCGACCCAAACACAAGCTTTCATCACACCTGCTCCTTTGATGACATAGAGCAGCTTTGATGAAATGATTCCCAGGGAATAACTTGCTTATCTTTCCCTACTTACATTGTTAATTTTCCATGGTGATGATGCATACAAGACTATGGCTCAAGTAGTGACTCTGAGCAGAATATTAGTGATGATGATTGTTCACCTAGGTTAGAAGCTATGGTTGGTAATGTAGCTAGCCAGTATCTATTAAGGAATCATTTATTTCAAAATATTGAGAGTGAATTTGAAATGTTTACTAATAATGTCCGATGTGTCAAACCACTAAAGAATAGGACAATGATATTTACTTCGATGGGCCATCTAATGAAAATATCTTATCAGATGATGCTGAAATCCTAGGGATCTTGTCGAGGGAATGTGTTTCACAAGTTAAAGGAGCCTTTTGTTTGTTTTGGTTGGTTTATAGTTAAAATATTCAATTTCAAGCAATCACCTCAAATCGAAGAAGTATATTGATATGTGTACATCATGATAGTGTTGATAGAGCATGTAATTGGCTTGCATTATAGTCACAGCAAGCATCTCGGGGATGCTTGGAGAATCTCTAGAGTTGGAGATGACCACAGGTGTATCAATATAGTGATATGTAGTGGTCATCAATAATGTAGCTCCAAATTTATTGCTTATCTCATTATATTTATAATCAGGCATCAAATTGATCTCGAACCTAGGGAGATTATAAGTAGAATGGAATCAAAATTTAATGTTAAAGTATCTTACATGAAAGCCTAAGATGTTAGGTGTAAGGAAGTAAAGGAAATTTTTGGGGGTTAGGAAGAGTCTTATAGGACTCTCAACGTCTTTATTGAAGCAATTTCTTCCACTTTACCAGGTACAGTTTACATAATATAGTCTAGTAGTAGATAGTGATTCCAATAGATTTTTAGGCATTTGGTCGTTCTATGTTGGGTTGCGATAGTTGTCCTACTGTCCTCAGCTTGGATGGTACATTTTTGCTGGGCAATGTTACATTATTGACTGCTATTAGAATAGATGGAAATAATGGTTTGTTTCCTCTTGCATTTGTTGAATATGAGCTATTAATTCTAGTGTGTCGCAAGATGTGATATGTGTATAATATCGATAAACATGTTAGTTTGTTATGGGTGTAGAAATTTTTCATTGGCTGCTACACATTGCGACATCAGCGTGAGAATTTCAAAAAAGTGACACTTAGATTGGGAATTAGTGATGTGGAGTTTCTATATCAAAAAAATGTATATGGCTAGAAATACTGATGACATTCGTGAGTTTAATTGCTATATGATAGACATAAAGAATGTTAAAGAAGAAGCACAAATGGCTTGTGGAGCGAGACCCAATTAAAATGTCATTACTGGATGATGGTGGAATGCGTTATGGAACAATGACGACTAATACTTCTGAATATTTCAATGGTGTTCTTAAAGGTTCACGTGATTTGTCAATTCAGGTTATTGATTACTGCTATTTACTACAACTCAGTTGCATTATTTATGAAAAGATTTTTCACTGCAACTCACCAGCAGGAAGAAAACTTATCTATGTTCACTTAACGGGTATCAACCATGTTACAACATTATGAAAGGGAAACTAGACATTTCCCAGAACCAGTTAACATCAATCCTAGAGATGCAGGTGTTTGATAGGTCCAACCGATCATGTAGATCGAGATAATGGTCAGTAGTCGTAAATAAGATAGTTATATATCATTTGTCATGCCCCCATGTTATTGCTGCTTTGGGATTTAAAAGATTAAATCACCTAACATATGTTTCACAGTATTACTCTCTGCATTTATATAAGCTTACATACACAGCAGAGTTTCATACGTTGCTTGACCGTTCGAATTGACCAGCTTTCAGTGATGAGCAAGGTATTATCGAAGTTGTTCCTAATTTTGTTGAAGGTCGCATAGAACAGGTTTAAAATAAAATGAATGAAAATAGAGCTAGCAGTAGCAGATCCTATAGTCAAGATAGTTGGTCATTACAGTCATCATGCCCATACAATATCAATAGTATGTTGTACTTGCAATAGCTACGTGTTTATATATACTATGATCCTATTAGATTTTCATACCTTGGTTGTAGTACTCTTTCTTACCTATGCCACAATTTTCCTTTTAACTTTTATAATTACATAATCGATTATTACATGTGTTTACTTCAACATATGATGGTGAGGAGCGCCCCAGACATAGGATAGGGGCCATGCTGGGGAGGACACCACACTTAGACTAGCCTCCTCCACCTTAGCATACGCGTGGTCGACAGAGCCCACCCCAAATACTATAAGTGTAATTATTATTTCAACTTCTAACTTATACTTTCTCAGCTTGTGATTTGACTAATGCTTAATCATATTTACCCTAATGCAAAGTACTATTCTAGAGGCCATTCTCACTTGCTTATGCTGAAAGAGTGGTCCATCACTTACCATCGGTTCACTACTGCTCTACATGCACTAAGCCTTGACTGTGCTAGCCAGCTATGTTATATTCTCTTGGATCATCATATACTTACCGCTAGAGAGATGGTCCATAGACCAATACCTTCCATCCGGGTGAGATGACACACTTATAGGATGTGGCGATGATCGGGCTTATGTGTTGATGGGCCACCTATTATTAGCCCAACTGTGGTTGGTGAGGGAGGAGGCGTAGCGCCAAACTATTAGATGAGCATTGGGTCAACATCCCCTACCATGATGTGGTGTACCATGACACATCACATCGACTTTCGGATGGGTCAAGCATAGCAAGTGATGCCTCCCGAGGTGGCTTAGATGGTCTTTTTATAGGGACTCATATGCCTATCTGAGCATTGAGGAGTTCAGCGGGCACATTCATGCCTATATTTGTTTCTTATTGGGAGCTTCCTACTACCAGACATGTCACGATCTAAGGTCCATCTGCAATATCTTCCACTACTTGAGGACCTAGATACATTCAGTACATTGTCTGTAGGGGGAACAGTTCTGGCACATTTGTACAGGGAGTTGTATGAGTCTACTAAGCCCACGAGGGCCAATATGGTTGGCTGCCTACACCTTCTGCAGATATGATCTTGGGAGCACCTTCATGTGGGGAGGCCGACCCTGCATGTGCCATATCCGAGTGATCTCAACAGGCTCAACATTGGATTGAGGTAAACATTAAAACATTATGCTTATATGTTTGTTACTAATGTGTTGTGTGAACAGGTGGAATAAATGATATGTTCGTAGATGCCAATGGCGAATGTGGCAGTATATATGAATGAGTTGGATGGTCTGCTACATACATAGGTATAACTTTTAGAGTAGTTATTAAGTCTACTTTCTATAATGTGTGTACATATTTTAATATGTGCAAGTGATTTGAGAACCATACACTGAGCAGATCACGTAACTCCTATCAAATGTATGCTCAATAGGCTCTGATATTTGGTTATCATGAGTTCCGCTCATCAACTAGAAGAGGGCAGAGTGGAACCTACCTGATTGAGTGTTGAGACAATTTGGACTTATACCATGAGTTGATGTGCCTCCTGTGGACCCCACATTCAAAATGGTTGATGATCAAGGTAAAGGAGATGTAGACTAGGTTGATTACCATTAAGTGCACATTACTGCTTAGGATAAGCTGAGAGATTATGTAGTTGAAGGCTTGGATGAAGACGAGAGCAGACTGACGGCTATCAATTAGTACATGTCTTGGTTTAGATCTTGGGCTTCTCTCTATTTTTTAGCCACCCTGGCAGATCCTCCCACTGCTTACTATCCCAGAGCACCTGTGGAGTTCATATATGTAAGTATTTATATAAGTATTCTGCTAAACTCAATATGCTATATACCTACTTGAGGCTAATTTTAAATGCTATTTTTCATGCAGGAAGAGCACATCTTGGCGACTTAAGACATCTTTCAGTGCATTTCAGTGCAGATGAGCATGAGTTACAAGGAGCGTAGATAGATGAGTATGCAAAGGCTTGAGGTTGGTACATATGACACTTTAATGGAGCCTACAGAGGATATCCCACAAAATGACTGGGGCACCGCACCATCTACATATACTGAGCTAGGTCCTTCTACTTATCAGCCTACCTATGAGTCATAGCCACCTTTTTTCCCATCAAAGAACTGTCCTACATAGACTTCTGAAGATCTTGCATTGGAGAGCCACCGTCAGCTGCGTGATCATCAACTACGTGCATCTGATCAGTATACACCTGAGAGTAGTATGATTCCACACAGACGATAGAGGTGTTAGCTATTTAGGATAGTGTTGCCTGTGTGTCTATACTATATTGATTCATGTATGTTTTTTTATTGTACTATCAGAGATGTATCATTTTTTCTATATTGTAATCTTACTTATCTTGGATTTTTATTACATTGCATTATTTTGGTAATCCTCTATGTGTTTGGACACAAGTAATAGCACTAGCATACATATCCTTGATGACTATTCCTCTACGTGTTTGGACACAAGCAATAGCTCTAGGATACATATCCTTGATGACAATCCTAAAAACATATAAATAGTTCTATACTATTCCATCAATTCTCTTAGTAAATGTATTGCATACATAGTAACAACATCCATAACATAAAGCAAAAAGATAATGGCTTAAAACCAATCCTTGATGTAATCCAATTAAAATAGAAAAATGTATTATTAATCCTCTATGTCTTTGGAGCCAAGTAATGGCTCTAGTATATATAGCTTTAGTAATATCTACTGTTTCTTAAACTCTCCAAAAAAACTTACTTGGAACTTTAACACATGCTTTCCCTAAATTAACAAATACCATATGACAATTTTTTTAAAAAAATTTGTCGGCAATTAAGGACCTAGACTTACGAGCTAGTCGCCAGATTCTGACTCTCGTCCCATTCAGGGACAACTGCCTTGCCACGTCGGATTTGACGTGGCATGCAAGTCAACCCTTAAAGGGATGACTATACCTAAAATAAATTTTTTTTTCATGATACTTACTTTGTTAATTACATTTTAAAACATAGTTATTTTTAAAATTATGCCTATATATATATATATATATATATATATATATATATATATATATATATATATATATGAATTTGCGATTAAATCTGTTTAAATATTTTAAAAAAATGTTAATATGGGCAATAACAATCATCCAACTTCTCCTTTGTAAGGCTTCTTTTCTGGCCACTAAAGAGGAAAGTATCTCATTTACAAACTAGTGTGGTTCAGATTCATGAAGCTCGAATCTCTCCATGTATTTGTTACAACAACAAATGGAAGTGTTGTTGTCGATAATACTATTATTATAGAAGTTGTTCTTCTCATCACCTCTCTCTTCCTAATCAGTTGGTAGATCCACTACTCTATAGGTCTAGTGATGAGCAAGATAATAGAAATTCAGAAATCTAGAAAAGATATCTCAAAAAGATTTTTTATTTTATTTTTTGTTTGAGAAAAGAAGAAATTTTTTATTAAACAGTAACAAAATAGATATCTATGATATGAGTTGAACAAGAAAGCTGAGTACTGAGTTGTTGAATTAATATTATATGGACACCAGAACAATCGAGTCCCTTGCAGAGATGGCAACAATATCAGCACAGGAGATGATTCCACTGCATTCATTTCGACCGCAGCTTTAATGGAGTCTATTACTTCAAACCCTCTTGCAGAGTTTAGATTGGCAGCATCAAATTTCTCACTGTGGCTTTCGTCTAAGAGGATTGAAGCGTCGCAGCCCTACAAGAGATCAACAATGATGCAGTCAAGAGCTTGAGAAACAAAGTCAGTGATCATGTAGTTATCATATGGTAGCTTTTGACAATTATTTGAAAAAGTTTTGGATCTGAATAATTTGACCAAATTTTAATAAAATATATAGATCTCAAAGTCAATAAATTTATTTTAAGATATGTGTAATTTATGAAAAATGAATCTTATATATTATATTTGTTTTAAAATAAATTTAATAACTAGAAATAAATTATATCATAATAAATTGATAAAAATTACTTCGGAAGAATCTCAACATTTTTTTATTTTTCTCTGAGATAAAATATCTCTCGAAAAAAATTTGCTTGAAGATTTCAATTTTCTTGTACCTTGAGGCAGTTCTTAACAAAACTCCTGTATGTTATTTTTGTGCAATATAATATTCTTCCTTTAATGAATATATTTTTTTCTAAATAATATTAAGATACATGAATGAAACTCACATTCATGAAGAAGTCATGAAAGTAGAGCCGAAGAAGGGAACCTCCCATTCTCATCCCATTCTCAAGAGCTTTAAACACCTCTCTCCATACTACTTTAGACAAATTAGGGCAACTACTCGCATAGTAATCAGCTCTCAAGAGGAGCTCTTCATATTCTCCTTGTAAGACTCTCTCTCTCTCTCTCTCTCTCTCCCACTTTCTCTCTTTTCACTCTATATGTTACTATGGATAATTTAAGGTAGAAGACAGAGCTTATATAGAGTAAGAAGCATTGAGAAAAAAAAACCAATGGTGCTATATATCTATATCTTCAAGCTTATCTCTTTGTATAGTGGGTGGTCGCCTGCCAATTCAACGTGGTTGCACATAAACCCTAGCGTAGAGTAATCCATTTTAAGGTTTAGGGTTTGTATAAGGCACATGGATTGTAAAAGATATTATAAGAAAATGAGTAGGAGATGAGTTCAATGGCTTGTCTTTCGCCTTGTTATTTGTTCGTAGAGGTTGCAATGAATGTCACTTGCATGCTTGATTCTTTTGCTTGGTGGAATAAAGGAAATAAGGACAGCTGATTCTATTTGACTTGAAGTGCGAAGGTGATTCAGAAAATAATCAATTTTTTATTGGGATAGTTTTCATTGGAGCCAATTCAAACTGAATAATGAGGGAGATCAGATAGAGAGAGAGAATGTGTGTGAGTGTGTGCTTAGCCGTAATATAACCAAATAACATGGTATCACTCATCTTCAACTCACTTTCTCTTAAAAAATATATAAAATAAGTCTCCAACTTAAAAAATATGTGGAAAATAACTCAATCATTAAAAACAAGAAACTTTTATGATGTAATAAATGAGTTGATTATAACTAAAACCTAAATGCTTTTAATTTCTATTATCAACCTCATCTCCTTCTCCAACATCTCATGATAATGTACCTCGAATGTTACTATGCTCAATCACATGAGTGAATGAGTAGATGCCACTATGACACATACTCTTATTTAGTATTTTTAGAGAAGTTGGAAGTAGAAATCACACTCTATCATATTAATATCAATTCTTAATTTTTGATTTTTTAGATGGAACTAAAATTGATCTACTAACCAATCAAACTAATGTTATGAATGATGCCTATTTTTACTATAATTTTTACTATAATGATACATATAAGAATATCTTGAAATAATTTTTTATCATGCTCATTCTAATAAAATTTATATGAGAAAATCCAGGCATAATTCTTTCTAGAATTCAAGGCTGAGTTTTCGTGTACGAAAGTTGACGCAGCCATGACAAATCTTACATAAGTGCACATGCATGATGAAACTTCTCACACACTTAAAGAAATCTCAAGCTTACATGTAATGGGCATGCATAAATAATTATAGTTCTTTTGCAGAAGACTCGCTAGCTGGGCTCCATTATATAGCGCATGCAACTTAGGACCAATAGAAATCTCCTTCAATTCTCTCAAGTGTGTGAAAACCATAGTGGTTAGTGTCATCTATAATTCAGATGAATTTTTGAACTTAGCAATGTTTGAGTAATTAAGCTTATTTAAAGAAATGTTGTCATTCATTTTTTATATCTAATATATATCACATGTGCATACATATATATGCTAAAATTATATTGTTCTTTTGAATTATAAAGAAGCATACTTTTTTATTTATTCCTTAACATTAAATATTGGAGATGGGCTCATTTTCAGTTCAAAATGTCTTTAAAGAAAGGAATAAGCAATTTGCTATCACATAATATGTTGAGCTAAGCCGCTTTTCCCATGGATTAAAATCAATGTTTATGGAAGCTCTAAAGGTTGACCAAGGCTTTCTAATGGGAGTGGTATATTTAGAGATTTTTTTGGGTAATACAATACTTTCACTTAATATCCCTCTGGCTTTTAATGTATTTTTGTACGATATTACTTTCACATAATATCCCTCTTGGCTTTTAATGTGTTTTTAATCGATATTTAGGTTCTTAAATTTACTCTTAATGTTTGTGCTAGTAGAGGTTTTAAAACATTTGAATTGAAATTAATAGATGCTTTATGTGTAATTCAAGTATCAAAATTTAAGTTCTTTTACACTCTTAGAGAAATTAGAAGTCAATTGGGAATTTTAAATTTTAATAATTCATATATATACCTTTAGAGAGCTTATTGTTGTGTTGAACTAGTTGGTCAGCATAATAGTTTTTCTTGACTTTGTATTACTTTCTTGCATGAAATCTCTACCCTTCTTAGAGGGATGCTTAGAATAGATAAATGGGGCATCCCTAAGTCCTAACTTTAGACTTGAATGATTTATCTCAATTTAAGGTTCCTTATTCTTTAGTTTTCACCTACCTTTATTAAATTTGAACAATACATAAGGTTGTGCTTGCTCATTTCCAGCTTGTTTGAAAATTATTTTTCATAAGCTTAACACTAACTGCTCATCAAATACTTGGCATATTTAATGTGCAAATGCTCAATTAGCCAATTGCATATGTACTTGGCTTTTGTAAAACTTGAAGTCTAAATCAATCAAATTCTTGGCCAAAATTAGTTTTCAAAGGGTCTTGATCTTGAAGATCAACCCAAGTCAAAATTTTGTAACTCATTAGCAAGGTAGGCCTATATTTACTCAAGAAAGTTTAGTCAACTTGTTAACTTTGTTAATAAATATGATAATAGGTCTCCTATGAAACGATAGAAATCTTGTATTACTTTTAATGTGCATGTCAATTAAATATATTCAAATGTGATAATTTAGTTAAAGCAATGTACATATATTAGAGCATAAGGGACCCTAAATAATTTTACTCTTTAAGACTAGTAATACAAACACTTAGAAGCAATACATTTATCTTTTAGAGCACATTATTTATGTTATCTCACTACTAGAAGCATGTTTTCTTATATAAATCTTTATTTTGGATAAGTGTTCTTCGTTCTTTTAATAACATCAAATAATTTATTTTTTTTATTTTTCTTTTTTTAATGTCTAAGACATTTTCATAGAAGAAGAGTTTTTCATACTTTTCCACCTTCTATTCTTTTTTAATTGACTATATCAATCTTCAAATAATAAAGATTAAGAATATCTTCTAGTACCATTGTAATTTGAATTTCTTGATGGTAGTTTTTAGCGACTTTTTCTTTTCCCTAAAAGTCAACTTTAGCCTCAACATTCAAATTCTAGAAATCAACACTGGTCTTAAAGTTCTATTTGAATTATAAAATAAATCATGTATTAGTTCATCTAGTTTAAAAAGAGGGTAGAGTAGTAAAGCTTATAAGTCTACATCAAGTGCTTCTTCATAATATCACCAAAGAAAACATTTGATACCTAGCCCATATGTTTTCACTTACATTAGTTTTATTTTTCATAGGCCTTTTTTTAAGGATGCTTATAACATAATGATGGTAATTCTTTAAATGTTCATTCTATATTATTATTGTCTTCTATAAGTTTGGGGTTCTACTCAAGAGAAATAGCTCATTATTATGACTTTATAGGATCACCAAAATTTGAAGGAATAACTAATATATATCAAATGAATTATATCTTATTATTTGAAAAATAAATATTCCTAAAATGAGAAAAAAAAACTTGAAATTTTGAGGGAAATTGCTAATAATGATGATGATGATTCTTGAAAATTGATTCTATATTCTAGACAATTTTAAGTTTATATATCATATTAATGCACCTTTTTTTTAATATCTTCATGCTCCTAATAACAAAAATACACATCTTTACTCACTACAGTTCAACATTTTCTTGGAATAAAATGCTAAGTATCATGCCAATGGCTTAAAATTAAGGAAATAACATGATTAATACAACTAAATTATAGGAGTGAGAAATGTAATAATAATTAGTTGAGTAAAATACTAATAAAATTATCAATTTTGGCCACTAACTTTTATAAATAATTGAGAAATCACTATATTTTTTAATTTTGTTGATAATTGGATCATTTCTCATCAAAATAAAAATATATATATCTAATGATAAATAGATCACATTAAATATTTGTTATACATTAAAGAATAATATAGTTAGTACGTAAACTAATAGAATTGGACAATATGTTCTATTAAAAAATTAATAATAGTTATATTATTTTAATGATTTAATGCTTATATTATCCTATTTTAATCATAGATATTTAATGTAATATTTTCCATGATAAATTATTAAATTGTCATTAAAATTAAAAATATAATGAAATATCCAGCATTTTTTAAATGAGAGTGTCAATCTAATAACTAGAATAGAAGTTAGAAGATTTTTGGAATGTTCCCTAACTATATTTAGTTTAATACTTGAGTGGGATATGAAAATAACAAAGGTAGTTTATCATTTGTTTGTAAGAACCAAAAAGATCAACCATCCATAAGAAAAGCCACAATTTGTCTTATCAAAGATCAAGAAAAGCCACAATTTGTCTTATCAAAGATCTTGATGTATAATCGATGAAAAATACATGAAATAATTCTAAGCTTGGGGTATGAATGGACAAACAAAAACTTTTGCTCCCTATTTAAAGGAAAAACTTTTCTTGGGTGGAACACAACCCTTTCCTAGACCCCATATCATTAATGTTTGTTATGCATGGTTAAGATTGTTATGAATTTAGGCCTCATTGATTTATAAAAATTACAAATGTGTTTTGAATCATCCTTCGTACATGAATATCTGGCATGTTCTTCAATGTAAAACTTGGGAAGATAAAAAAAAAAAAAGAATTGGATATGGTTATTAAAAGTTTCACGTGAGTTATAATAATCAATCCACTTACATTCCTCATATATAAAATGAATTAATTTTTCCCGCTTGTTAATCTTAAATCTCATATTTTCTTTTGATGCATAATTGGTAATTAGTTAGGAGCTAATGAGATTAAGATATCAATAGAAGGATCTCAAAAGTTTTTTAAAGAAAATATTTTTTTGAATGATTTTTAGTTTTAGTGACTTTATATTTATTTAAAAGTAGTATCTCATTATTTTTTATTAAAGTGTTGTTACAATTAGTTTTCATAAAGTAATGTCATATATCCTTATTAAGAAATATGGTGCACTTAAGAGAAATAATGAACATAAGGATGAAAAATAAATAAAGAAAGAAAAAAAAAAGAAGAAGATATCTAGTTGATTAGATAAGTTTGATTTCATGTTTGTATGGTTGAAAAAATAATCAAGGAAATTTACTTATATTAAAGTGTACATAACGATGATTTGGTATGCTTTTAATTGAATCTTTTTATACTCTATTGGCCAAAGTAACTAGAGAGATGGCAATAGCATCATGAATTTACTAAGGAGACGAGGGAGGTGGGAGAACATCTTCCATCCAAAGAATGATCATAAGTGATGGCAAGTTAGTTTGTTGAAGAGATGTAAGAACAACTTCCAGAGTGAGATTTTCAATGCAAGAAGCTTTATTAATAATAGCAGTTATTTCAAAACTATTGGAGATGACAATAGAAAAAGAGAGTCTATCCATGAAAACAAATGTGCATTTAATTGTTGAAGAATTTTTTGAAGACTAAGTAGAGGCATTGAGTCATTTTGAATATTGGGCTTTACATTTGTGATACTAGGAGACAAATTAGCAATCAATGGAAAAAGGGGCAGAGAAGTCTGAGGATTGATTTGGATTTATTGTAGTGTTTATATTTGACCTGAAGAAAATTCTTTAGGATTAATAATAACTTGTTAATTTTGTTAGGTGCTTTCTTTGGCACATTTCCTATATTTTTCTGAAGCAAGAAGAAATAATAATAATAATAATAATAATAATAATATTATTATTATTATTATATTATTATTATTATTATTATTATTATTATTATTATTATTATAATAATAATAATTCTTATTATTATTATGCCTTCCTTGGCACGTATTCTTTTCTCTTAAGCCAGAATATTATGTATTAAATAAATAAAATGATTCAATGATCATTAAATAAAGTAGTAATAGTTTGGTGAGGAAGAGTTCTACTCCATGGCATATAAGGGCTTGATGCAAGTTCTTTATATAAGGAATACAAATGAAACTTATATAATGAACACAAAAGGAAAAAAAAAAGATTAAACAATGAGCAATAAAAAAATTGAGCATAGAACATGTTTTATTTTTACTGATGAAAGTGTTGAGTTAAAAAGGAAAGCAGTTAAATAAAATATTCATTATTAAGTCCACATCAAAAGAATGTGTAATGAAATAGATGTTAAACTAAGAGTAATTGATGGTTTATGACTTTTTTTGAACATGAACAAAGCAATTTTCAAACAAGCTGAATACAAACAAGGGTTCGGCTCGCTCAAGCTCAGCTTATTTACACCACAACCATCACTCATTGCCACTAACTGCATTGCACCATCGATCACTAACCTCAGGGCCATATAAAAGTAAAATTAATAGGTTTTTAAGAAGCAATACATGTTTTTTTCTTAAATTAAAAATATTGATAAAATAAAATAAAATAAAATAAAATAGAATTGATCCCAAACAACTCCTAAATTGGTTAGAGTTCTAGTAAAATTAATGTGTTGAGACTAAGGTAAATTAAGATTTGCAATACAATATCTAAAAATTGATGCACTTTCTTGGGCTAGTGTAAAATACCTTTCTCATGAAGAAGAGTTAGTGGTGTCAATTGGTTTAGTTGATAGAGATCTTGTAAGTCATATGATTAAATTCCATATATTTAAATAAAGAAATTATGATAGAATAATACCATGCCACTACTGAAATAATTGCATACACATGAACATAACTAAAATACAATCATCTTTTCAAATTTTAGAACATATGTGAAATAAAATTTATTAAAATTATAATGAATAATTTAAATCAATTCTTACTGCAATATATGCATTATCCATGGTTTGTACTTACAATGTTTGTTTACAATGTTTGTGTATATATATATATATATATATATATATATATATATATATATATATATATATATATATATATATATATATACAAAAAAATAGAATAATGATATAGCATGGAAGTAAGAATAACAAAATGAAAAATAGCCCACAAACGGACCTTTATGAGCATAGTTTGTAGATATAACGATTGGAATAGAAGTTAGAGATTGAGTAAAATTAATGTGTTGAGACTACTAATAAAAATTAGTAGGTCAAAGTGAAAAGTCAGAAAAAAAAGGTAAATTAAGATTTGCAATGTATAAAAATTAATGCACTTACTCGTGTTAATGTAAAATACTTCTCTCATGAAAAAAGTTAATGGTGTTAGCTAGCTTAGCTGGTAAAGGCTCTGGAAGTTGTTGTCAAGGTCCTGTGGTTAAGTCTCACATTTATTAAATTTGAATTTTGACACTTAATTTAAAAAAAAATAGAGTGCACATGTCCTCCTTTAAAAGAAAAGTAATATATATATATATATATATATATATAAACTTCATTGCAAAACTTCAATCCTTCCATTTGAATAAACAAAAACATTGCAGTATAATGCCACTACTGAAATAATTGACTACAGCACTTGAACACAACAAAAAGACAACCACTCCTTTTCAATTTTTGGTTTGAAATAGCTAAAGATATTAAATATCAATTATCATCACATTATATATATATATATATATATATATATATATATATATATATATATATATATATATATATATATATATATATATATATATATTAATGCTTAGTATTTTATATCTCATAAAACTGAGTGCTTCTTTTTGAATAAAAAAATAAAAAATCTAAATATGAAAATTAATATAAAATGAATTTGAACTTTGTAGTATGTAGAATATGGTGAAATAAATTAAATTACCTTAATGCTTAAGCTCAAACATGTTTATATTTTGTTACCTCCAACATCTAATTGCTTGAATTAATTGCAAGCTATTTTCTTCAGCTTTGTTATCATAATAAAACGCTTAAAGGATGCATATGTGCTTAAAATGCCGTTCTGAATATAGCAATTGCAAAATAATAGCATCTATTAATTTATTTCACTATTCCATGCAAGCAAGCATACTCATTGCATGAATTTCATTTCAAATATATTCAAGGTTCGCACATTTGTCCCTGATTCACATTATTAGGTTAAGTGAATCATATTAGGTTAATTAGGCCATAATTGTTCAAAAAAAATTGCATGATATATATTATAAACATGTTAGACTCGTCGGGTTTGGATCGAGTGAGATTCAAATTAAATAAAACATATTGTGCTTCGGTCAACTTCAGGTCAAACCCATTGAAGTTAATAGAGTTAATTTTTCTATTTCCATAGCATGTCAGTAGCTTGCTTATATTTTAGAAAGAAAGTGTGGATGTTTTATTTCAAACCCAAAAACTATATAAATTTAACACTAGATGAATTCATGATAGAATTATACCCAATAGAACTTTGGCATGATTATTATTTCAAACATTACATGGAGATAACGAGTCGACTATTAACTAAATAATTTATTATAGTATAATATTGAAATAATATTTTAAAATCCTCAAGAATACCTAAATAATTTGTTTGATTGTTAAAAGAGATTAACGACATATAATCAAATATTGATTTATACAAGACCAAAAATTGGCATTCAAGTTAGTCGATACCCAAATAATAGGCTTGTATTTTCTTATAAAAGTTAAGTCAATTTGTTAACTTTGTCAACAAATGTGATAATGAGTTCATTGAAAAATAGAAATCTTGCATTACATTTAATATTTAAATTAAATATATTCATATGTGACAATTTAGATAAGAAATAAGGGACAAATTAAATTTAATTTTCAAGAATAGTAATACAAACATTTGGAAGCAATACATTAGATTTTAGAACATATAGTTTATCTTACCTCACTACTAGAAGCTTGTCTTCTTATTTCATTATTTTGGAGAAGGGCTAATTATTCTTCTAAAAATATTGTATAATTCATAATTTTTTTATTTATCATTATTTGAAGATTAAGATATTCTCATAGAAGAAGAGTTTTCATGCTTTCCCAACTTCTATTCTTTTTAATACACTATATTAATCTTCAAATAATAAAGTTTAAGAATATCTTCTAGTGCCATTGTAATTTGAAATTATTGATAGTAGTTTAGGTTTGAATGGATTTTTGCTCCCTCTTCAAAGTAAAGTATTTCATGGGTGGAACACAACCTTTGCTTACCTCCCTTTAATTCATGTAAGTTATGCATAAATAATGTTGCTATGAATTTAGGCCTCATTGAAACTACAAAATATGTTTTGAACAATCTTGGATATATGTATATCTAGCATGTGCTTCTATGGAAAACATGGTAAGATCAATGAAAAAATTTTGGATATGGTTACTACAAGTTTAATAAGAGTTAAAATAATAGATTTTCTTTCATAATTTCTAAAACAAGTTACATTTTCCCCCATTTATAGTGTTAAATCACATTTTATTATATTTAATGCTTAACTAGTAAATAGTTAAAATCTAAAGAAATAAAGATTTCAACACACAAGGATCCTAAAACTTTTTAGGAAAATATTCCATGAATGATTTATTTTAAGTTTTATTGATTTTATATTTTTTTAAATTAAGATCACATTATTTCCTAGTAAAGTATGTGTGCTATAATAAGTTTTCTCATTAAGTAATATCACATATCTTTATTAAAAAATTGTGCACTCAAGTGCAATAATGAACACAAGGATGAAACATAATAAGGGAAATATAATTTATTTGATTTGATAAGTTTTTCTTTGTTCATGAGGCATGGTTGGCAAAAATAATTTGGATAATTGACTTATATTAAAGTGTACATAATGAAGGGTTGGGTATGCATGAAATTGAATCATTCTTATACTCTACCAACTAAAGTAACAAGAGTGATAGAAATATCATTATGGATTTACTAAGGAGAAGAGGGAGGTGGGAGAACATATCTTCCATCATAAGAATGATCATAATTCAGGCCAAGGAAGTTGTTGAAGAGATGTGAGAGCAACTTCTAGAGTGATATTATCAACAATAACATCAATTTTAATATTATTAGGCAAAAAAAAAAAAAGATAACCCATAAAAATAAATATGTATTTTGAAATTGAAATGTTTTTTGATGACTAAGGAGAGACATCGAGCCATTTTGAATATTGGACTTCCTTATGATCAATAATAATTTGTTATTGATGTTAAGTGCATTCCTTGGCACATTTTTTTACAAAAAAGGATCTCACGCCCAAGCAAATAGTAATGAGAGCAAAAGCTCAACTTTCACTCAAATATCACCTTTTACTAATAATCTTTAGCATGAAATCCAATCCAAATAATATCCAAGCAATTTTAAGTGATATTAATTTTCATAAAACTCTTGAAATCAAAATCTTAGAGACAACATAAATAGAAGAATCCTTATGCTGATGGTTGCTAAATAAAGAACACAATGAGAATAAGATGGCCATATCAAATAGGTAGACTATTAAATAAGAAGATGCTATCTAAATACCAGGAAAATGTTCATTAGAAGTTGGAATATATAAAAGTTATGGTATGCTTAGCTAGAATATATAAATGTTTTAATAATCATCAAATGAAAAATTAATCCTTTGATGGGAGAAGAGTTATACTTCAAGGCATATAAGAGTTCAATTAAATTCAAACCATAAAAGCATTCTTTCTTCCACGGTGAGAAAGAGAAGATGATCATGAATTTTGATAGGAATAGCCACACTGTGGGAATTATCATTAAATACATACTAGGCAAAATGGAAGAGCCTCTAAGAAGATATGGAGCAAACAAATAACAAAAGAGAAAGAAATTAATTAAAATATAAAAGGTAAGATTAAACTTGAAAATTTAAAATGAAAAGCAATCATAAGTGTCTTATGGTAAGAAATGAAAAGAAAGTTTTAGTTTAATTGTTCCTAATCTTTTCATAGGAGTACAATATCTTATTAAAATTAGAATTTAATAATAAAGAAAAAATTTTAAAATATATATATACGGAATGATATATGTAATTCGAATGTTAGAATAACATAAGAAAAAGGAAGCAAAAATAAAAAATAGATGATAATTTACACATGCAACAATTGAAGTAGAGATCAAAGTGAAATTAATGTATAAAGACTAGTAAAATAAGTAGCTCAAAGTGATTATTTAGAAACATAAAATAGTAAATTAAGATTGACAATACAACATATAGATCCAATGTACTTACTTAGGGTTAATGTAAATGCTTTTCTCCCAAAGAAGAGATAATTGTGCCTGCTAGCTTAGTTGATAAGGATATTGGAAGTTATTGTCAATGTCCTATGATTAATTTCACATATATTAAACTAATATTTTAACACTTACTTTTTTTAATACAAAAAAGAGCGCAAAACTTATCTATATCATAACCTTATTTAAAGGAGAAGTGTAACAAAAAAAAATGTCCAAACTTGATTTCGAAACATCAATCCTTATTTCCAAATTTCAGTTCAAAGAAATTTGAATAAACATATATATGGAATAATGCCACTACTGAAATAACTGAATACTACACATGAACACAACTAAAATACAACCATTTCTTTGCAAATTTCCAACTATTTAAAAATATATGTAAAAAATAGTTATTAAAATTATATTGCCTAAATTAAATCAATTCTTACTACAAAATATACATTGGCTTGTAGTTACATGAAATGCTTATCATTTTTCTGATAAAACTAAGTGCATCTATTTGAATAAAATATAATAAAATATGCATATGCAAAAAATTAAAATAAAATGAGCTAGAACTTTGGAGTTTGAAGAATATGGTGAAACAAATTAAATTACCTTAATGCTTACGCTCTTAAACATGACTTTATTTAGTTACCTCCAATATCTAATAGCTTGATATTTTCTTCAGCTTTATTATCCTCATAAACGCTTAAGAGGATGCATATGATGGCTTAAATTGTAGTTCTATTTATAACAATTGCAAAATAATTGCATCTATTTAATTATTTGGCTATTACATTCATACTAATTGCTTGGATTTCATTCAAAAGATATTTAAGGTTCACACATATGTCGAAAGATGCACGGTTTTTTTGTTGATACTAAAATCAACATTTTATTCAAGCACTCTCTCTATGATTTTATGAGAATTTAAATTGATTTATAAAATATTTTGTATTCACTTTACTGTGAGAAGAAGATGATTTTATTTGTCTAAAAGCATCATACCACTACAAATATACCAAACAATTTGAAGAACTAGTGACACAAAGTAGGCGATTGTTGCCATTGTATCGGGCTTCTCAAACTTTAGCTACTCCATTCTTTCAATTCCCAATATCGATAAATACAATCATATTATATAAAT
Organism: Cymbidium sinense; assembly: GCA_021442155.1. Taxonomy (NCBI): domain Eukaryota; kingdom Viridiplantae; phylum Streptophyta; class Magnoliopsida; order Asparagales; family Orchidaceae; genus Cymbidium; species Cymbidium sinense. The sequence continues at coordinate 47,188,071 of CM038228.1, read as the reverse complement.
GAATAAACTAATGTAATTATGCCTATAATAAATAAATTGATTTTTTAAAATGAATAATAATTTATTTTATAAATAAAAATAATTAGATCTAATTTTATAACAAGATTTTGCTTTAAAATTTCGACATAATATTAATTTTCTTTATTATGAATAGTCATCCGTAGTAATTTATACTATTAGGATTATTATGTTTTATGACAGCCGTTTAAGTCTATACAAATTAATAATATCGTCCAAGTTTCCAAGAGTTTTAATATGAGATCATTTATTCCTATTTATCAAATATACTAAATTATTATCTTTATTTGAAATTCTTGGCTAGAAGAGTTGTTTGATAAAAAGTTTGATAGGATGTAGAATCTTTATAAATATATATATATATATATATATATATATATATATATATATATATATATATAGAGAGAGAGAGAGAGAGAGAGAGAGAGAAATTGACTTACGAAACACTCAAGTATGCCTCTAACAATTCATGGGGTTTCTAACATACGGAGTGAATTTTTGAATTATATATTCATATAAAAATACCACGTAATCGATTTTTACTCATATATTTAAATTTTTTTGAATTAAAAAAATAATTATTAACATATTTAATCCACCTTTAAACTTTCTTAAATTGACTCTCTTATAATTAATTTCTTGCATGAAATGCCCCAAACTCAAGTCAATTATCAAGCAAATATTAAGTACTCTAAAATTAATAAAGTTGACCACATCTTATTTAGAAGAGGGACCCTCCCATTCATCTCATTTTGAAGAGCTTTAAACACCTCTCTAAACCACTTTAGACAAATTAAAATTAGCATTCCTGCATGTAATGCTCAACCTCTTGCCCTAAAACATGCAACAAAATTATCACCCAAACTCAAGAGGAGCTCTTCATATTCTATTATAAGACCACATCTCTCTCTCTCTCTCTCTCTCCACTCTATGTTACCATGTATATTGAAGGCTAAAGACAGAGCTTATATTAGAAGTACTAGAAAAAAAAAAACAATGGTGCTATATCTATGTCTTTAAGATTTCTTTATGTATATAAATATAAAGTGCACATAATAGCATAAGGGATAAATATTTTACTCTTTAAGACTGTAATACAAACACTTAGAAGCAATACATTTATCTTTAGATGATATGTCATCTCACAAGGATGTTTTCTTATATAAATCATTATTTTGTGAAGTGTTGTTTGATTTCTCTAATAACATCAAATAATTTATTTTTTACTTTTTATTTTTTTTTAATGTCTAAGCTTTTGATAGAAAAGAGTTTTTTATTTTATTCTATTCTTTTTTAGATATCAATCTAAATAAATTTGTTGGTGTTTTTCTCTAAAATAGAAAAGAAATGACACCACGAGTTTAAGAATATATTAGATAAACATGGCAAGAATAAATTATCTCAAAGATAAACATGCTCTCATAATAAATCATTTCAATAAAAAGACTCTAGGCTAATTCTTTGTGTACTAGTATTTTTTCTCAAAACATGGAAAAGAAGAATAAGCCACCAAGATCATGGTTTTATCAAACAAATCTATAGTTAATACATCTTAGGAATGGTCTCTTTAAGAAATCTCAAGTAAAGAAACATAGTTATTCCTAAAGACTACTAAGATAATTTCAAAGGAATGATTTTAAATTCAATTAGAGATTTCCATATTAGAAAATTATTTTAAGTCAAATAAAGACAGAAATATATAATGATGTAGAAATTTCATATATTCTATAATTGGGCTTCAAATTTGGGATTTAATTTTTGGTTTAAAGTTATCATTTTTCTTAGAATTTGGGGCTTATTCTAGTAGTATAAGACAAAATGCCTTGAAGACTTATTCAAGGATGCTTAAACTTCTACTCTTAAAAATGTCAATCACTAATTCTATCTTAATCATTGGCCATTCTTCTCACATGAACTATCTCTCTCCCACACTTACATTTAGAAAACAATACACCACCAAAGCATTTTAAAATCATGAGATGAGTCATATATAAGATGGTTGGTTGTTGAATTTTTGAAAATAAATTTATGAACCTTGACTTCAATCTCTAAGATTATGTAGGGTAAGAAGATGCATTAACTAATGTATATTTTTAGATTTTATAATTTTTTGACTCAATATTCATTTTAGGCCATGTATACAATTTATATTAAAGAATGTAATTAGAAAAAGATTATGTTCAATCAATAGAAAGTGTACTTCATCATATTTCAAATAGAGTTCTCTAGCAATGGAAGTTTCATTAATCAAAATTAACTTATGATTTATGTATGATATTAAAACATTTGATGTTATTTTATCTTGCTATAATAATTTTATATGAAAATATGAGTTGTATTTATTTTTTATGCTTCAATTGATTTAGTTTGAAAATTTAGTTTATATTATGAGCTATGTATTCATATTTACAAACATAATGAAAAAATTAAAAACATGTTGTTTCTATTATAAAATAAATCAAATATTAAATTGTATAAGAAAAAAATCAATTAAGATTCAAAGAAGATATAATGAGCATAGTTTATTATAAAATAGAACTACAAGTTTTGATCATGGGTCTTCTTTAGTCTTACATCCATAATTAAAATATTATCTCAAATTTATAATTGAATAAGATTAACATAATTTTAAGCTCAATTTACATTTAAAATTCAAAAAAGAAATCTAAACCAATTAAAATAAATGTTTAAATACATAACAAAGGTTTATTTCAATAAGATTGAATTCTTTAAGACTTATGGATTTTTAGGATTTTGATAAAAAACAAACAACAATTTTATAAATTATTTATCATCCTTTAACATTTTTAATAATTTCAAATCTAAAAGAATAACATCTATTATAACAAACAAGTTAGGATTAATTAAGCAATACACCACAAAAACATTTGATTAACATACCATGGAAGATTAAAAAAAATACAATCAAATAGATTAGTGTGACTGTAATTATTGTAATTTTGTGTGGTAAGTCTTTGCTAAGCTTTTAAGTTCAAATTTAAAATTGAAGTTTGATTTTTTTTATTTTTTTATGTTCATTTTATTTGGTTAAAGTAATCTTTAAGTTTTTAAGAATGAGAAATAGAATGAATTTCATTTTTAGGAGAAACTCACTTTATTTCTCATCTAAATCAATAAGTTTCAAAAGTCTAACTAAGATTAATCCTTTTGATGTTATTTATGTTTGGATTATTTTAAAATTATTTCATTTGTTTGAATTGCTATTTGATTCAATTTGTTTGATTTATTTCATTTTAAATTAAGCTATGTGGATTTCATTTGATTTAGCTTATGTTAATTTAAAGTTTGATTTTATTAAATTTAACTTAAGTTATTAAATTGGATAATAAGCTTAATTTAAGTTCATTAATATGAATTATCCTTAGGTTTGTTCATGGATTTAATTCACTTGGGTTAATTTTGATCTATTTAATTAATTAGTTTTTAATTCATTATTTAAATTTATTAGAGATGAATGATTTTATTAAACTTCAATGATTCAAGGTTAAGATTTAAGTTAATTAATAATTTTTTTATTAATGGTTTTATTTCATTAACCTGATTGAATTTGATCACTTTAATTGACTTGATATTTAAGAAGTTTTGAATAGTTTCCAATGTTTGATAATTGTTTGAATTACCACTTTATTTATAAGTAATTTTCTTAACCCAATATTTGATTAACATTGACCTAGGGATTTAGAATTTAAAACTCTAATCTAGAATTATTTGGACTTTAAATATTTGCAAGTATGTAACATGCATTTTATATCCTAAAGTTTCAAATTAGAGATGTGATTTGGGGTGTATTATTATTTTAATTATTTCATTAAAACTTGAATTAAACCTAATTTATTAAGAATTAAAGATTTTGTTCACTTATTCTTCTTGAAATACCTTTCAATGATTTATTCATAATTTTGGGTTAACTAGTTGATTTACTATGATTTAATTAATTTGGGTTTTGAATTATTTAATTCATTTAATTATCTAATTAAGTCATTTAGATTATTAGGTTTATATAGGTTTATTAAAGATAATTTGTGTTTTGATGCTCATTCATTCATTATATTGAAGGTTATTTGATTAAAGTTTTTTTAATTATTTAATTAATTAATTTAATTAATTAAAGGTTGAATATAAAATTTTAATTTCCCTTGAATTAAGAATAAATTCCTAAAATTCACTTTTATTTATGCTTAATTTCATTTTCTAAGTTTCTTGGATGTAATTTGAGAGTAATTGGTTTTAATGTTTTCAATTAACACAAATGAAAATTATCCAATAATAATTTTTCTATTATTCTCTCATAAGATAAATCATGATTTATTTGTAATTTTTATATTTGATTTGTATGATTTTAAATTTTTCTACATTTTTTAAAATAATTGCATTATTTAAATTTTTTTAATAATTGAGATAAAAGTAATTGCATGGCGTTTTAATTATTAAGCAATGCTTTATTTGGTAAATATTTCAAATAAATATAACCTATAAGGTCAAACAATAATCGATCTTTGCGGTTGTGATGAAATCAATGTCTATAGATCGAATGAATGATTATAGATCCTCTCCTTCAATAATATTTTATATTTTTTATAATATCTTTGATATAGGTAGTAATTGATTTTAAGTGCTACACAAAAAGAAATCTATGATTCTCTATTATCAACTTGAAGATCATTCCTATGAAAATGATCAAAACTATTCTTTAAGGAAAATTGAAGTCAATAATAAATATAGATTTGTTGGATTGGCCTTAATTGGTACTAAGAAATGTTTGAAAATTGCTTGAAAAGAATTATTAATTATATATCTAGACCAATTTTGAGTGTTTTTTTTTTTTTTTGTATGGTTTGTAGTGGTTGATTTAAGTTTCATTTAGCTGATTTAATGTGTGATGTGTGTGTATTCTTCCATGAAAGTCTCTCTTCTTATTTTTTTCCATGTAGAGCTCTTCTTCCTCTTTTTTCTCATTTCCATCTATTTTTCTCTCTTCCTTTTTGTTCTTGATTAGATTACATTGCCACTTGAAGGTAATACCTTGTTAGGGATGGAGTTTACTTGTTGTAAAAATTCAATTTTTCTTGCCTCTTTCTTCATTTTCTTTTATTTTAATTTTTTATTTGTTGATTTGTTAATTGATTTAAATATTTGCATTTATTTCATTTTTTTAATTGAATGTGAATTGCATTGGTTGAAAAGTAATTTGAATTTTTCCTTGGGTTTGAGTTCAATGTATATTTAGGTCATTTTGATTTAAATATTTACCTAATCTAGGCCTCAATGGACACAAATTTCTTTTTGATCAAACATGTCATATAATTGATGATAATGAATTGCTTTACTGATCTTTACTTATTTTTTATAATGTAATATGTAGGAACAATTAAAGTTCAAAATTTCAAATTATTTTAGCAAAAGAAGGCATCACAAACTCTAAAGGGTAAAGTGAAAGCATCAGAGGAAAGACATAAGCAAAAATTAAAAAAAGAAAAGAAAGAAATAATAAATTTAATAAAGATATTATATATATATATATATATATATATATATATATATATATATTATATATATATATATATATATATATATATAATATATATATATATAATATATATATATATATGAGATTGTATATAAGATTAAGAGATAGATCAAGTCAAAATTAATGTGTTGAGACTAAAATTAAGATTTGAAAACAATATCTAATTATGCACTTTCTTTTGTCAAAATTCCTTTTTATGAAGAAAATATTGTGTATGCTTTTTGATGATCTTGTAAGTCATGGATTAAATTTCATATTTTTTAAATAAAAATTCATGTTAGAATAACATCATAACTATTAAATAGTTTAGATTCATGAACATATTAAAATACAATCTATTCTTTTGAACATTAAACTAAAATACAATCATATCTTACAATGTTTGTGTCTATATATATATATATATAATATATGGATGTAATTCAAAAAATAAAAACAAAAAATGAAAAATAGCTAGATAAGAGGACCTTTATGAGCATAGTTGTATATAACGATTGGGCAAGTTAGAATAGTAAAATTAATGTGTTGAGACTACTAATAAACTATTAGCTCAAAAGTAAAAATTCATAAAAAAAAAAATAATAGGGTAAATTAAGATTTAATATAAAAATTGATACACTTAGATGTAAAAATACTTCTCTCATGAAGAAGAGTTAAAAAGCATTGGTAAATACTTGAAAGTTGTTGACTGTGATTATTGACATTTATTAAATTTTAATTTTGACACCTTTAAAAAAAATAATAAAGTGCATGTCCAAAAATGAAAGATATATATATATATATATATATATATATATATATATATATATATATGATCAAAAAAAAATGTAAATAAGAAAATTAATATAAAATGAATTTTAACTTGATATATGTAGAATAGTGAAACAAATTACCTTAATTAAGCTGAACAAGTTTTATTTGGTTGACTCAACATCTAATTGCTTGAATTAATTGCAAATTTTTCTTCAATTTGTTATCATAAAAAAATGCTTAAAAAAGAATTATATGGTAGCTTAAAATGTCATTCTATTTATAATTATTAAAAAATAATAGCATCTATAAATAATTTCACTATTAGCAAGCATGCATACTCATTTCATGAATTTCTTTTAAAAGATATTGAAGGTTCAAACATTTGTCCCATGATTCACACTATTAAGTTAAATGAATCATATTAGGTTAATTAGGGTGTAATTATTCAAAAAAATTTGCATGATATATATAAAACAAGTTAGACTCAATGGGTTTGGATCTAGTGAGATTCAAATTAAATAGAACATATTTTGCTTACTTGGGTCAAACCCATTGAAGTTAATAGAGTTAATTTTTCTATTTTCATAGCATGTTAGTAGCGTGCTTATATTTTAAGATGTTTTATTTAAAACACAAAAACTATATAAATTTAACACTAGATGAAGTCGATAGAATTATACCCAAGAGAATTTTGGCATTATTGATTTTGAACATTGGAGAAAACATGACTATTAACTCAAATTAAGTTATGTGCACAAATGAAAACAAAACAAAAAGGTATGAAAATGATATTTGAATTTATTTTAGAGAAATCTCTTAAGAGTCTCCCAAGAGTGGGGCTCAATAAATTTATAATTTATCACATGAAACTAAACAATCAATATAGCGATGTTAAAGTAATCACTCGAAACTATTTACTATATTATAAATACTTAATACTGAAATAATTTCTTATAAACCTCAAGAATATCTAAACAATTTATTTGATTATTAAAAGAGATTAATGACATATAATCAAGTACCCACTAACTTGTACAAGACCAAAAATTGGCATTTAGGTCTAGATAAAATAATAGACTTGTATTTTCTTATAAAATGTTAAGTCAACTTATTAACTTTGACAACAAATTTGATAATGAGTCCCTCATGAAAAAAAATAGAAATCTTGCATTACTTGTAATATTTAAATTAAATATATTCAAATGTCAATTTAGATAAGAAATAAGGGATTCAAAATAAATTTATTTTTGAATAGTAATACAAAATTTTGGAAGCTTTACATTTAAATTTTAGAGCATATAGTTTATCTTACCTCACTATTAGAAGCATATCTTCTTATTTCATTATTTTGGAGAAGGGCTAATTATTCTTCTAAAATATTGTATAATTTATATATATTTTTATTTTTCATTATTTGAAGATTAAGATATTCTCATAGAAGAAGATGAGGTCTTAGTGATATATGTGCAAAGCTTTTAATAAACAATTGTTATTCTTTCAAGCAATAAACATATTTTGAAATAAAATTGAAAATATATTTAATTTTAAAGTGTTTAGTTAGAGTTTGACTTGTTCATTATTTGGGTTAAATTTGAGTTGGCCTAAATAACCCAAATAACTTCAATTCAAGTTCAGGTTAATTAGGCCATAATGATTCAAAAGTTGCAAATATATAATAAATGGATTAGACTCATGAATGGATCAATATTCAAATTTAATATTTTGATATATAATAAGCATATTGAGCATGGGTTAACTTGTTAAACATTGAAGTTATTATAGTTAATTTTTCTATTTCCTCATAAGTAGGTGCTTTTATTTTAGAAAGAAAGTGTGCATGTTTTATTTAAAACACAAAAACTATATAAATTTATCACTAGATGAATCAGATAAATTAATCCCAAGAGAACATTGGCATGATTATATTAAAACATTACATGACAAAGATTACTATTAACTCAACTAGTTATGTGCCCGCAAATGAAAACCAAATAAAAAGGTATGAAAATAATATTTGAACTTCTTTTTAGAGAAATCTCTAAAGAGTCTCCCAAGAGTGAGGCTCAATAACTTAAAAATTTATCACATGAAACTGAACAATCAATATAAAATTTTAATCACTCTAAGTTATTTATTATAGTATAAATACTTAATACTAAATAATATTTTATAAAGCCTCAAGAATACCTAAATAATTTGTTAGATTGAAAAAGAGATTAATATGACATATAATCAAGTATTTTATTTACATGACCAAAAATTGGCATTCAAGTTAGGTCTAGATACCAAAATAGACTTGTATTTTCTTATAAAAAGTTAACTTGTTAACTTTGTCAACAAATATAATGAGTTATATTGAAAAAAAAAATAGAAATCTTGCATTACTTGTATTATTTAAATTAAATATATTCATATGTGATAATTTAGATAAGAAATAAGGGACCCCAAAATAAATTTAATTTTTTGAATAGAAATACAAACATTTGGAAGCTTTACATTAGATTTTAGAGCATATAGTTTATCTTACCTCACTATTAGAAGCATGTCTTCTTATTTGATTATTTTGGAGAAGGGCTAATTATTCTAAAAATATTGTATAATTCATATTTTTATTTTTCATTATTTGAAGATTAAGATATTCTCATAGAAGAAGTTTTCATGCTTTCCCAATATTCTTTTAATATATATCAATCTTAGGATAATAAAGTTTAAGAATATCTTCTAGTGCCATTGTAATTTTAAATTTTTTAGTAGTTTAGGTTTGAATGGATTTTTTGCTCCCTCTTCAAAGTAAAGTATTTCATGGTTGCAACACAACCTTTGCTTAGCTCCTATATTTCATGTAAGTTATGCATTAATATTGCTATGAATTTAGGCCTCATTGAAACTGCAAAATATGTTTTGAATAATCTTAGATATATAAAATCTAGCATGTGCTTCTATGGAAAACATGGTAAGATCATGAAAAAAATTTTGAGTTACTACAAGTTTAACATGAGTTAAAATAATATATTTTCTTTCATAATTTCTAAAACAAGTTACATTTTCCCCATTTATAGTGTTAAATCACATTTTATATTTAATGCATAGCGGTAAATAGTTAAAATCTAATGAAATAAAGATTTCAATAATAGGATCCCAAATGTTTTAGGAAAATATTCCATGAATGATTTATTTTAAGTTTTATTGATTTTATATTTTTTAAAAAATTAAGATCACATTATTTCTTAGTAAAGTATGCAAGCTATAACAAGTTTTCTCATAAGTAATATCACATATCTTTATTAAAAAAATTGTGCACTCAAGTGCAATAATGAACACATGATGAAACATAATAAGGAAATATATTTATTTGATTTGACAAGTTTTCCTTTGTTCATGAGGCATGGTTGGCAAAATAATTTGGATAATTGACTTATATATAAAAGTGTACATAAAGAAGGGTTGGGTATGCATGAAATTGAATCATTCTTACTCTACCACTAAAGTAACAAGAGTGATAGAAATATCATTATGGATTTACTAAGAGAAAGGAGGTGGGAGAATATATCTTCCATCATAAGAATGATCATAATTGAGGCCAAGGTAGTTGTTGAAGAGATGTGAGAGCAACTTCTAGAGTGAGATTATCAACAATAACATCAATTTTAATATTATTAGGCAAAAAAATGATATTCCTTAAAAAGAGATATGTATTTTGAAATTGAAAAGCTTTTTGATGACTAAGGAGAGACATCAAGCCAATTTGAATATTGGACTTCTTAGGATCAAAAATAATTTGTTATTGATGTTAAGTGCTTTCACATTTTTTACAAAATTGGATCTCATGCCCAAGCAAAAAGTAAGTAAAAGCAAAAGCTTTTCACTCAAATATCACCTTTTACTAATAATCTTTAGCTTGAAATCCAATCCAAATAATATCCAAGCGATTTTAAGTGATATTAATTTTCATTAAAACTCTTGCAATCAAAATCTTAGAGACAACATCAATAGAAGAATCCTTATGGTGATGGTTGTTAAATAAATAACACAATGAGAATAAGATGGCCTTATCAAATAGGTAGACTCTTAAATAAGAAGATGCTATCTAAATAATAGGAAAATTTTCATTATAAGTTGGAATATATAAAAATTATGGTATGCTTTAATAATCATCAAATGAACAATTAATGCTTTGATGGGAGAAGGGTTATACTTCAAGGCACAAGAGTTCAATTAATTTCAAACCATAAAACATTCTTTTCTTGAGCAAAAGGAGAAGATCACAATTTTGAAAGGGATTAATATCATTAAATACATACTAAGCAAAATGGAAGAGACTCTAAGAAGTTATGGGAGAGCAAACAAATGATGGAAAAAAGTGAAAGATCTTAATTAAAATATTAAAGGTAAGATTAAACTTGAAAATTCAAAATGAAAAGCCATCATTAGTGTCTTATGATAAGAAATGAAAATAAAGTTTTAGTTTAATTGTTCCTAATCTTTTCATAGGACTACAATATCTTATAAAAATTAGAATTTAGTAATAAAGAAAAAAATTAAATTATATATATAAAGAATGATAGATGTAATTCAAATGTAAGAATAAGAAAATGAAAAGAAATCAAAAGTAAAACATAGATGATAATTTACACATGCAACAATTGAAGTAGAGATGCCAAAGGTAAATTAATGTATAAAGACTAGTTAAATAAGTAGCTCAAAGTGGTTATTTAGAAACATAAAAAGTAAATTAAGATTTACAATACAACATAGAGCCGATGTACTTACTTAGGGTTAATCTAAATGCTTTTCTCCCAGAAGAGCTAATGGTGCTAGCTTAGTTGATAAGGATCTTGGATTCGTCCTACGATTAATTTCCACATATATTAAATTAATATTTTAACACTTAATGTTTTTATCACAAAAAATAGTGCAAAACTTATCTATATCATACCCTTATTTAAAGGAGAAGTGTAACAAAATATGTCCAAACTTGATTTCAAAACTTCAATCCATCTTTCCAAATTTCAGTTCAAAAAATTTTTGAATAAACATAAATATGGAGTATAATGCCAATACTGAAATAAATAAATACTACACATGACCACAACTAAAATTCAACCATTTCTTTGCAAATTTCCAACTAGTTAAAAATATATGTAAAAAAAAGTTATTAAAATTATATTGCATAAATTAAATCAATTCTTACTACAAAATATACATTGGCCGCTGCTTATAGTTACATTAAATTCTTACCATTTTTTTTCTGATAAAACTAAGTGCTTCTATTTGAATAAAACTAAATAAAATATGCCTATGCAAAAAATTAAAATAAAATGAGCTAGAGCTTTGGAGTTTGATGAATATGGTGAAACAAATTAAATTACCTTAATGCTTATAAACATGACTTTATTTAGTCACCTCCAATATCTAATCGCTTGAATTAATTGCAAGCTATTTTCTTCAGCTTTATTATCATCATAAATGCTTAATAGGATGCATATGATGGCATAAATTGTAGTTCTATTTATAACAATTGCAAAATAATTGCATCTATTTAATTATTTGGCTATTACATTCATACTAATTGCAAGAATTTCATTCAAGAGATATTTAAGGTTCACACATATGTCCAAAGATGCACACTTTTTTTGTTGATACTAAAATCAACATTTTATTCAAGCACTCTCTTTATGATTTTATGAGAATTTAAACTGATTTATACAATATTTTGCATTCACTTTAATGTGAGAAGATGATGATTTTATTTGTTAAAACCACCAAACCACTACAAATATACTAAAGAATTTTGAGAATTAGTGACACAAAGTATTTGTGTTGCAATATAAAATAGTAGATATATGTACAAAGCTAGAACAGAAATAAGATTACTATCAGTAGTTGAATGAATAAACTACTTTAGCTCCTCCATTCTTTCAATTCCAAATATCGATAAATACAATCATATTATATAAATGAATAAACTAATGAAATTATGCCTATAATAAATAAATTGATTTTTTCTAAATCAATAATAATTTATTTTATAAATAAAAATAATTAGATCTAATTTTTTAACAAGATTTGGCTTTAAAATTCCAACATAATATTATATTTCTTTATTATGAATAGTCATGCGTAGTTATTTATACTATTAGGATTATTATGTTTTATGACAGACCTTATAAGTCTATACAAATTAAAAATATCATCCAAGTTTCCAAGAGTTTTATTATGAGATCAATTATTCCTATTTATCAAATATACTAAACTATTATCTTTATTTGAAATTCTTGGCTTAGAAGAGTTGTTTGACAAAAATTTGATAGGATGTAGAATCTTTATAAAAGAATATATATATATATATATATATATAGAGAGAGAGAGAGAGAGAGAGAGAGAGAGAGAGACCAAGAAATTGACTTACGAAACACTCAAGTATGCCTCTAAGAACTCATGGGGTTTCTAACATACGGATCAAAATTTTGAAATATATATTCATATTAAAAATACCACGTAATTGATTTTTACTCATAAATTTAAATTTTTTTGAATTGAAAAAAATTAATTATTAATATATTTAATCCAACTTTAAACTTTCTAAAATTGACTCTCTTATAATTAATTTGTTGCATGAAATGCCACAAACTCAAGTCAATTATCAAGAAAATATTAACTACTCACAAAATTACCTGATAAAGTGATCACATCGGTGGTGTGGAGCCGAAGAAGGGACCTCCCATTCTCATCTCATCCTGAAGAGCTTTAAACACCTCTCTCCACACCACTTTAGACAAATTAGGGCAACTACTCGCATAGTAATCAGCTCTCAATTGACCACTTTCCCTAAAATATGCACAAAACAAAATTATCACACCCAAACTCAAAGAGGAGCTCTTCATATTCTCTTCTTAAGACCACATCTCTCTCTCTCTCTCTCTCTCTCTCTCTCTCTCTCTCTCTCTCTCTCTCTCTCTCTCTCTCTCTTATATGTTACTATGGATAATTGAAGGCTGAAGATAGAGCTTATATAGAGTAAGAAGTACTCAGAAAAGAACCAATGGTGCTATACATCTATGTCTTCAAGCTTATCTCTTTGTATAGTGGGCATCCACCGGCCAACTCAGTGTGGGTGCACATAAACCCTAGCATAAGGGACCCTAAATAATATTACTCTTTAAGACTAGTAATACAAACACTTAGAAGCAATACATTTATCTTTTAGAGCAAATAATTTATGTTATCTCACTACTAGAAGCATGTTTGCTTATATAAATCATTATTTTGGTGAAGTGTTGTTTGTTCTTCTAATAACATCAAACAATTTATTTTTTTTAAATTTTCTTTTTTTAATGTCTAAGATATTTTGATAGAAAACGTCTCTCATACTTTTCCACCTTCTATTCTTTTTTAATTGCCTATATCAATCTCAAAATAAATATGTTGGTGTTTACTCGAGAATAGAGAAAATAAATGACACCACACAGTGTTTAGGAATATTATTTAGATAACTAAATAAGGTATTAAAGAATAAGAATATTATCTCGAAAGATAAGCATGCTCTCCTATAATGGATTCAATCATTTCAATAAAACACTCCTAAGGCTAATGGGTCTTTCTGCATGAGTATTTTCCCTACATGGAAAAGTATAACATGGTCTATTTTATCCAGGGATCATGGTTCCCTATCAAGGCAAGCCTCTATAGTTAATTACATCTTAGGAATGGTCTCATCCTAAGAATACTCTCAATTAAAGAAACAAGTGGTTATTCCTAAGGTAGCTTTCAAAGGAATGATTTTTGGAAATTCAATTAAGAGATGTCCAAATTGGAGAGAGTTATTTTTAAGAGTCAAATGGAAAAGAGTAGGAAATATCTATTGATACTGGGATGCCTAGTAGATATTTCATCTATTCTATGATTGGGCTTCAAATTTGGGATTTAATTTTAGATTGGAAGTTATCATTTTCTTATAAATTTAGGGCTTAGATTCTAGTAGTACAAGACTGCAGAAATTTCTAGGGTTGAAGACTTATTCCTAAAAGGATGCTTCAGAACCTAATCTATAGGCTCTTCTGACACATGTCAGATGCTCGACCTAATTCTATCCTTGGGAATCATTGGCCATTCTCCTCACATGAGGGAACTAGCCTATCCCTGACTCTTCTAGACTTATAATTTGCCTGGAGAAGGCTGCCAGCTAATACCACCAAAGCGCATTTTAAAACCATGAGGATAAGTAATATGAATACAAGCTGGCTCGGTTGTTGAATTTTTAGAAAAGAAATCTATGAGCCTAGACTTCCTAATCCCTAAGATCATGTAGGGTATAAAGATGCATCTAACTTATGCATATTTTTTAGTTTTTTATAATTTTCTGACTCAATATTCAATTTAGGCCATAAGAATACAATTTATGCCTAATGCATGTAATTAGAAAAAGATTATGGGCCAAATCAGAATAGAAGAAGGTATACTTCCATCATAGGCTCTCAAAGGTCAAGCCCAGGTTCTCTGGCAAGCATGGAAGTCCTTCATTAATCAAGAGTGAAATAATATGATTTATGCATGATATTAAAACATCTGGCTAAGGGTTGCTACATATTTTATCTTGCTTTAATGGCCTTGGCTTTTATATGAAGATTATGAGTTGTATTTATTTTTATGTTTCAATTGATTTAGTTGGGTAGAAAATTTAGTTTATCCTATGAGCCTATGTCTAGGCATTCATCACAGCACAAACATAGCACAGAAAGAAACCTAAGAAAAGCATGTTATTTTTATTGCGCACCCAAAATAAATCAAACTGAATTATATTTTATAAGGAAAAGGCCAATGCAGCTAGGTATTGTTGTACACCCCAGAAGAAAGAAAAATGGGCAGTCGAGTTCTGCCTTTATACAACACGGCCTAGAACTACAAGTTTAGATCTATGGGTCTTCTTTCCAAGAAAGTCTCCTTCTTTAGGGACATCCATCAGGCTCCACAGGAGACCACCGCACCATCTCCTGGTTGGGTCAGCTCTTGCTAATCCTAGACCCCATAGATCCTAACCTAATTCTAAGCTCAAATTTATATTTAAAATTCAAAAAAGAAATCCTAAGCCCTGTAAAATAGATGTTAGAAAATACACATAACACACAAAGCAATTTATAATTCACAAACATACAGGGTTAGCATTAGTTGCTTGCCAAGCCCACCTACCTATGAACTACGTTAAGGGATTTTTAACAGCTGCAAGTAAACAAAAATTTTATGATTTATTTATTACAGCGATCCTTTTAATAGAGTCCTCTACAAAAAATAGTGTCAAATCTAGAAAGAATGCCCTTACATTCAGTCTAATGAACAAAGAAGCCTAGGCATCCAGTCTAAAGCAATACACCACAAAGACATGTGTAGCACAACACAACATATCATAGGAGACTAAAAAAATCACAGAACGATCTAACCGAGATCTAGGGTCCATGACCTAAGTAATCTAGTGTGTGTAGAGGTTGGGCTTATGTGGTGAGTCTTTGCTAAGATTTTAAGTTCAAGTTTAAATTTGAAGTTTGATTTTATTTAATTTTTACATTAGGTTGGTTTCAATTCAAATGATTTAGTGATTTAATTTTCCTTTTATGTTCATTTTATTTGGTTAAAGTAATATTTAAGTTTTTGAGAATGAGAAATAGAATGAAATTCATTTTTAGGTGAAACTCACTTTGTTCCTCATCCTAAATCCTATGAAGTTTCCAAAAGTCTAACTAAGATCCTTAAATATTTTAATTAATCATTTTGATGTTATTTATGTTTGGATTAGTTTTATGTTATTTCATTTGTTTGAATTACTTTATTTGATTCAATTTGTTCAATTTATTTCATTTTGAATTAAGCTATGTGGATTTCATTTGATTTGGCTTATGTTAATTTAAAGAGTTTGATTTTATTCAATTTAACATAAGTTATTAAATTATGGATTTGTAAGCTTAAGGTTTAAGTTCATTAATATGAATTAACACCTTAGGTTTGTTCATGGATTATGCTTACCTAAAGCACTTAGGTTAATTATTTGATCTGATTTAATTAACCTGGGTTTTTGATTTATTATTTAAATTTATTAGAGATGAATGATTTTGTTAAATCCATTGATTCAAAGGTTAAGATTTAAGTTAATTAATAATTTTATTAACCTAAGGTTTTATTTCATTAACCTAAGATTGAATTTGATCACTTTAATTGACTTAGGATATTTAGAGAAGATTTTTGAATAGTTTTCTAATGTTTTATGGAGATTAGTTTGAATTACCACTTTATTTAATAGGTAAATTAATTTCCTTAACCCAATATTTGATAAACATTGACCTAGGGATTTAGAAATTTAAAACCTCCTAATCCAGAGATCATTTGGACCTGAAATATTTATCACAAGTAGGATAACATGCCAGTTTTACATCCCTAAATTTTTAGCAAGATTAGAATGTAATTAGGGTGTAATTAAGGTTTTAATTATTTCATTAAAACCTAAATTAAGCCTAATTTATTAAGATTCATTAAGGGATTTTATTTTTCACTTATTCTTCTCTAAAATATCCTAAGTTGGTTAACTTGGTGATTTACTATGATTTAATTAAGTTCAAGTTATTTAATTAAATTATTTAATTCATTTAATTATCTAATTAAGTCAATTTAGGGATTACTAGGTTCATATAGGTTTAATTAAGTTTAATTTTTTTTCTGATGCTCATTATTATTTATTATGTTGATTTAAGGTTATTTGATTAAAGTTTTTTAATAATTTCATTAAAGGTTAATTAATTTAATTAATTAAAAGGTCAAGCATATGAAATTTTAATATCCCTTGAATTCAGAGAAATAAATCCAAATAAATCCACCTAAGGTGTATTTTATGCTTAATTTTATTTGGAATATTAATTTGTGAGTATTTAGGGTTTAATATCTTTTAATTACACTCAAATTAAGAGAAAATTATCCAATAAAAATTGGAGATTTTAATTTCTATGGATTCCTCTCATCAAGATGAATCCATAGAGCTTTTATTTGTAATTGTCTGATCTATATTTGATTTTATATGGTTTTTAGAAGCTTTAAACATTTTTTAAATTAATTAAACCATTATTTAACAGTTTTTTAAGTGGGGGTCCCACGCAGATCCATGCATGGTAGTATGGCTCGTGACGGGTTGCTGTGGTGCCATGAAAGTAGTTCAAAATGCAAGATCGCTATGACTATCCATTGATCCGCAGCCTGGTGAAATCGATCCCACAGTCTGCCTAGATCTGGGCCATCCAATCCAAATACATGGATTAGACGGTGAGATCTTCCTTCAATTGCGTGAACCGAGGACCGCTGATAGTATTTTGCTAATATTTTATATAGGTAATAAATCACATGATTTAAGTGTTACATGATGCGGAAAGAAATCCTATGATTCTATATGGTTGGATCTTGAAGATCATGTTTCATATGAAAATGATCAAACCAAACTTTAAGGAAAAGCTTGAGGTCAATAATGACATACCATTGCTAGACGTTGGATTTACAATTGATCATAGAGCTTCAAATGCTTGAACTTAGCTTTCATGCCAAAGGAATTAGATTAATTCACTTGATTGCTCTAGACCAACCCTTGAGTGATTTTTTTGGCTTTGATGGTTTGTAGTAGTTAAGACACTTAGGAGCTTTTAGCTTCTTTTAATGTGTGAAGGTGTGTTTGTGCTCAATCCTCCATGTGGAAGTCTCCCTTCTTGTTTATCTATATGCCGAGAGCTCTATCTTCCTCTTTTTCTCTCTTCCCTCTTTCTTTCTCTCATCCTTGGCTATTTTTTCTTTCTTGATTGCTAATTGCCTTCATTTCCTTCACTTGAAGGCAGCCACCTTTGTTAAGGGATGGAGTTTTTGGGAAGAGGGAAATGCAATTTCCTTCTTCCCTCTTTTCTTAATTTCTTTTATTTTATTTTTTTTATTTTATTTGCTGATTTGTTAATTGATTTAATGGTGAATTGCATTTCCCATTTCATTTTTTAATTGAATGTGAATTACATTGGTTGAAAGTGATTTGAATTTTCCTTAGGTTTGAGTTCAAAGTAGCCTATTTAGGTCATTTTGATTAAAAGAATTTATCTTACCTAATCTAGGTCTCAATGGACTCAAATTTCTTTATCATTGTGATCAAACATGTTTATTTGATTTTTTTAAAAATATTTTTAATGATTTATTTTGGTCAAATTTTAGTGGGTTGACTTTTTGACCAGGTGGGCCCACTTAAGTCAATACTAGGTTAACTAGAGTTGAGTTTAGATTTGACTTTGAACTTCCATTTAATTTTCATTGATTTACTTGATTTAGTTTATGCTGGATGTTTGACTTAATTTTTTATCAAACCAAGTTGATTGGATTCAGTTCAAAAATGCATTTCCTAAGTTACTAAGCACAATGACTTGGACATTGAATTAGGAAATCTCTATTTGAACTTGAGATCTTCTCTTTGCCAAAATGACCCCTTCCAAAAATGAGGTCAACAAATGTAAAGATTAAGAATATCTTCTAGTACCGTTGTAATTTGAATTTCTTGATGGTAGTTTTAGCAATTTTTTCTTTCCATAAAAGTCAACTTTTAGCCTCAACATCAAATTCTAGAAATCAACATTGGTCTTAAAGTTCTATTTGGATTATGAAATAAATCATATGTTAGTTCATCTAGTTTAAAAAGAGGGTAGAGTAGTAAAGCTTATAAGTCTACATCAAGTGCTTCTTCATAATATCACCAAAGAAAACATTTGATACCTAGCCCATACTTATTCACTTACATTAGTTTTATTTTTCATAGGCCTTCTTTGAAGGATGCTTATAACATAATGATGGTGATTCTTTAAACGTTCATTCTATATTATTATTGTCTTCTATAAGTTTTGGGTTCTACTCAAGAGAAATAGCTCATTATTATGACTTTATAGGATCACCAAAATTTGAAGGAATAACTAATACATATTAAATGAATTATGTCTTATTATGTAAAAAATAAATATTCCAAAATGAGCAAAAAGACTTGAAATTTTGTGGGAAATTGCTAATAATAATGATGATGATCATTCTTGAAAATTGATTCTACATTCTAGACAATTTTAAGTTTATATATCATATTAATGCACCTTTTTTAATATCTTAATGCCCCTAATAACAAAAATACACATCATCTTTACTCACTACAATTCAACATTTTCATTGAATAAAATGCTAAGTATCATGCCAATGGCTTAAAATTAAGCAAATAACATGATTTGGTATGCTTATAATTGAATCTTTTTTATACTCTATTGGCAAAAGTAACAAGAGAGATGGCAATAACATCATGAATTTTCTAAGGAGATTAGGGAGGAGGGAGAACATCTTCCATCCTAAGAATGATCATAAGTGATGGCAAGTTAGTTTGCTGAAGAGATGTAAGAACAATTGCCAGAGTGAGATTTTCAATACAAGAAGCTTTATTAATAATAGCAGTTATTTCAAAACTATTGGAGATGATAATGGAAAAAGAGAGTCTATCCATGAAAACAAATACACATTTAATTGTTGAGGAATTTTTGGAAGACTAAGTAGAGGCATTGAGTCGTTTTGAATATTGGGCTTTACATTTATGATACTAGGAGACAAATTAGCAATCAATGGAAAAGGCAGATGTCTCGTATTGATTTGGATTTATTGTAATGTTTATATTTGATGTGAATATAATTCTTTAGAATAATAATAATTTGTTAATTATGTTAGGTGCTTTTGGCACATTTCCTATATTTTTCAAGCAAGAAGTAATAATATTAATATTAATAATATTATGCATTCCTTGGCACATATTCTTTTCTCTTTAGCCAGAATATTATGTACTAAAAAAATAAAATGATTCAATGATCATTAAATAAACTAGTAATAGTTTGGTGAGGAAGAGTTCTACTCCATGGCATATAAGGGCTTGAGGCAAGTTCTTTATATAGGGAATACAAATGAAACTTATATAATGAACACAAAAGGAAAAAAAAGATTAAATAATGAGTAAAATAGAAATTGAGCATAGAACATGCCTTATTTTTACTGATGAAAG
This sequence comes from Cymbidium sinense, assembly GCA_021442155.1. Classification (NCBI taxonomy): domain Eukaryota; kingdom Viridiplantae; phylum Streptophyta; class Magnoliopsida; order Asparagales; family Orchidaceae; genus Cymbidium; species Cymbidium sinense. The sequence continues at coordinate 47,167,672 of CM038228.1, read as the reverse complement.
TGTTGAGTTAAAAAGGGAAGCAATTAAATTAAATATTCATTATTAACTCTACATCAAAAGAATGTGTAATGAAATAGATGTTAGATTATGAGTAATTTTTGGTTTATGACTTTCTTAATCATAGCACAAAGATAAAGAACTCTTATGACATCACTAAGAAAATTAAGATATTGTAATAGGCATAAATAAATTTTAATTAATTATGTTTTGTTACACCATCCATCAACTAGATGTGGTTGATCTTATTATAGCTAGACTTTGTTAGGGATATTATATACACACACATATATATATATATATATCTGTGTGTGTGTGTAACATGATGAGATAGTAAATATAAAAATGTAGATAGTGAGAGAAGCTATGTATCATATGCATTATTCATAGTAATATATTTATAGCCACTCATCATTTTTCCAAGTTGACATAGGTAAGGATTTGTGGAATAGTAAATAATTACATTCCTTCACAAATATGTCCTCTTAATACTTTAAAATAATATAATAATAAATCTTAAGTAGAATTGTTTGCTCATTAGAATCAGAGAACTCATCAAGTTCTTTGTGTGGAAGCCCTAGATTCACTAAAGGTGGTTGTAAGTAGATCTTGAAATGGAAGAGAACTTTTGATTACAGGTTTAACACAACTTACTGTTCACAATTTTGAATATTTTCAGCAGTATAACATTATATTTACAAAAGCTCATGCTCTTTTGCTCTATTCTTCATATAACTCCTCGATGAAGTCCACCATGAATTTATGTCTCCTCCCGCCTTTCTTTGTTACTTATAATCCGTAATATCATGCAAGAACACAACAAGTTCAACTATTTTCAAGCCTTATTCCATGGCGACCAAGAAGCGAGGTCACAAACTCTGAAAGGGTGGGCCACACCGTGGAAAGCATCATTAGAGGAAAAGACATGGGAGAGCAAAAATTAGAAGAAAAGAAAGGAAATAAATAAATTTAATAGACTATATATATATATATATATATATGTGCAGTGAGGTCAGAGATCTAGTCAAATTAAGGTGTTGAGACTAAGGTAAATTAAGATTTGCAATACAATATCTAAAATCGATGCACTTTCTTGGGCTAGTGTAAATTACCTTTCCCATGAAGAAGAGTAAGTGTGTCAGCTACTTTAGTTGATAGAAATCTTGAAAGCCATATGATTAAATTTCATATTTTTAAATAAAGAATTTGATATAATAATACCATGCCACTACTAAAATAATTGAATACAACACATCAACATAACTAAAATACAATCGTATCTTATAATGTTTACTATATATATATATATATATATATATATATATATATATATATATATATATATATATATATATATATATATATATATATATATATATATAGATATATATAATATGATGGATGTGATTCAAAAGCAAGAATAACAAAATGAAAAATTGCCCTAGCCCATAAACGGACCTTTATGAGCATAGTTTGTACATATAACGATTGTAGCAAAAGTTAGAGATCGAGTAAAATTATTGTGTTGAGACTACTAATAAAAACTAATAGCTCAAAGTGAAAATTCAGAAAAATAATAATAATAAGGTAAATTAAGATTTGCAATGTATAAAAAATGATGCACTTACTCGTGTTAATGTAGAATACTTCTCTCATGAAGAAGAGTTAATGGTGTCAGCTAGTTTAGTTGGTAAAGGCCTTGAAAGTTGTTGTCAAGGTCCTGTGATTAAGTCTCACATTTATTAAATTTGAATTTTGACACTTAAATTTTTTTAAAAATAAAGTGCACATGTCCTCCTTTAAAAGAAAAGTAATATAAAATGAATTTAAATTTCTAGTATGTAGAATATGGTGAAACAAATTAAATTACCTTAATGCTTAAGCTCAAACAAGTTTTTGTTTAGTTGACTCCAACACCTAATTGTTTGAATTAATTGCAAGCTAATTTCTTCAGCTTTGTTATTATCAAAAAAATGCATAAAAGGATGCATATGATGGCTTAAAATGTCATTCTATTAACTCAACTAATTATGTGGAGACAATGAGCATTACGTGGAGACAACGAGCTGACTATTAACTTAACTAATTATGTGCTAGCAAATGAAAACAAAACAAAAAGGTATGAAAATGATATTTGAAGTTATTTTAGAGAAATCTTTAAAGAGTCTCCCAAGGGTGACGCTCAATAAATTTATAATTTATCACATGAAACTGAACAATCAATATAGCAATGTTACAATAATCACTCTAAGCTATTTATTATATTATAAATACTTAATACTGAAATAATTTTTTATAAGCCTCAAGAATATCTTAACAATTTATTTGATTATTAAAAGAGATTAATATGACATATAATCACGTACCCACTGAGTTATACAAGACGTAAAAATTGGCATTTAGGTCTAGACAAAAATAATTGACTTGTATTTTCTTATAAAATGTTAAGTCGTGAAAAAAATCAAAATCTTGCATTACTTATAATATATCAATTAAATATATTCAAATGTGACAATTTAGATAAGAAATAAGGGATTCCAAAATAAATTTACTTTTTAAGAATAGAAATACAAAATTTTGGAAGCTTTACATTTAAATTTTAGAGCATATAGTTTATCTTACCTCACTATGAGAAGCATGTCTTCTTATTTCATTATTTTGGAGAAGGGCTAATTATTCTTCTAAAAATATTGTATAATTTATATATTTGTTGCGTGCTAGAAAACCAGTTGCGGTAGAGTGAAAGTTTACGCTTTAGCCTTAAATTCAACACACACAGGTATTTAAAGAGTGAACAAGAAAACTCCAGAAATTTTAACGTAGAAAACCTCGAAAAGAGGTAAAACCATGGCCTAGCCCAAGAAAAGCTTCCACTATATATTTATTTTGGAGTACAAGTTTTCCGATAACGGATTACATAATTGTATATGAGAAACGACAATGGGAATCCCAAGATCAACAACAATAGCCATATAATCACGCTTCAAGTTGTATGCTTAGTGGTATGATGATGGTGAACATGGGAACAACGACATATAAAGGTCATCATGATGGAGACAAGGAGATTGACGATCGAGACCGGGCGGCATGGTTGACAACCATCGAGTGGTGGCATGATTGTGTTTGGAGGATTTTCAAGCTTTAGAGCTCTCTCCTCTCTCTTGCTTGGCTTCCCTTCATATGAGGAATGAATGGCTATTTATAGATTGAAGGAGTGTCGTCTCTGTAAATACATGCAAAATCTGAACCACTCCACTTCATTGGACGGCTCAGAATGATTCCTTTGATCATTTGATGTATTTTAAGTATTTGAATGCTCAAACGAAGTCAGAATTATGAGATCTTAGGCTTGTTAGATCCAGCTCATCGAGGCGCTCGATTTGACTCTAAACACTCTATGTTTGAGAGCTTTTTAGGGGTTTAACTGATATCCCAAAGTTTTCAATGATATATTAAGTTCTTGATTTCGACCAGTTTCAACTTCGGATCAGTTTGCTTTTAACGTCAAGATTCGTGCTTCGACTAGTAGAATTTTTAGTGTCATATCAACTTTAATGTGAGAAGATGATGAATTTATTTGTTAAAAGCACCATACCACTACAAATATACCAAAGAATTTGAAGAATTAGTGACACAAAGCATTTGTGTTGCAATATACAAAGCTAGAAGAGAAATAAGATTACTATCAGTAGTTGAATGTAGGCGATTGTTGCCATTGTATCAGGCTTCTCCAACTTTAGCTCCTCCATTCTTTCAATTCCCAAAATCAATAAATACAATCATATTATATAAATTAATAAACTAATGTAATTATGCCTATAATAAATAAATTGAATTTTTAAAATGAATAATAATTTATTTTATAAATAAAAATAATTAGATCTAATTTTATAGCAAGATTTGGCTTTAAAATTCCAACACAATATCATTTTTCTTTATTATGAATAGTCATGCGTAGTAATTTATACTATTAGGATTATTATGTTTTATGACACGCTATTTAAGTTTATAGAAATTAAAAATACCGTCCAAGTTTCCAAGAGTTTTAATATGAGATCAATTATTCCTATTTATCAAATATACTAAATTATTATCTTTATTTGAAATTCTTGCCTAGAAGAGTTGTTTGATAAAAAGTTTGATAGGATGTAGAATCTTTATAAAAGAATATATATATATATATATATATATATATATATATATATATATATATATATATATATATATATATATACATATATTATATATATATATAACATAATATATTATATATATATATATATATATATATATATTATATTATATATATGTATATATATATTATATTAATACACACATATATATATATATATTATATATGTATATATACAATATATATATATAATATATAATATAATATATATATATATATATATATATATACATATATGTATATACATGTATATATATACAATATATATATATATATATATATATATATATATATATATATATATCTATATCTGAGAGAGAGAGAGAGAGGGAATTGACTAGACACTCAAGCATGCCTCTAACAACTCATGGGGTTTCTAACATGCGGAGCAAATTTTTGAAATATATATTCATATAAAAAAATACCACGTAATTGATTTTTACTCGTAAATTTAAATTTTTTTGAATTGAAAAAAAATTACTTATTAATATATTTAATCCAACTTTAAACTTTCTTAAATTGACTCACATATAATTAATTTCTTGCATGAAATGCCTCAAACTCAAGTCAATTATCAAGCAAATATTAACTCACAAAATAAATTACTTAATAAAGTGACCACATGGGTGTGGAGCCAATGAAGGGACCCTCCCATTCTCATCTCATTTTGAAGAGCTTTAAACACCTCTCTCCACACCAGTTTAGACAAATTAGGGCAACTACCTAGTAATCGCTTTCAATTGACCTCTTGCTGCCCTAAACATGCACAAAATTACCACACCCAAACTCAAAGAGGAGCTCTTCATATTCTCTCTGTAAGACCACATCTCTCTCTCTCTCTCTCTCTCTCTCTCTCTCTCTCTCTCTCTCTCTCTCTCTCTCTTTTCACTCTATATGTTACTATGGATAATTGAAGGCTGAAGACAGAGCGTATATAGAGTAAGAAGTACTGAGAAAAAAAACAAATGGTGCTATATATCTATGTCTTCAACTTTATCTCTTCGTATAGTGGGTGGTCGCCGGCCAACTCAGCGTGGGTGCACACAAACCCTATCATAGTGTGATCCTTTTTAAGGTTTTATGGTTTCTATAAGGCACACGGATTGTAAAATATATTATAAGAAAATGAGTAGGAGATGAGTTCAATCTGGCTTGTCTTTCACCTTCGTAGAGGTTGCAACTTGCAAAGAATCTCACTTGCATGCTGGATTCTTTTGCTTAGTGGAATAAAGTAAATAAGGAAAGCTGATTCTATTTGACTTGAAGTGTTAAGATCATTTAGAAAACAATCAATTTTTTATTGGGATGGTTTCCATTGGAGCCACTTCAAGCTGAATAATGAGGGAGATCGGATAGAGAGAGAGTGTGTGTTTGTGTGTGTTTAGCCATAATATAATCAAATAACATGGTATAACTCATCTTCAACTCACTTTCTCTTAAAAATATATATAAAGTAAATCTCCAAATTAAAAAATATGTGGAATATAATTCAATCATTAAAAACAAGAAACTTTTATGAAGTAATAAATGAGTTGATTATAACTAAAACCTAACTACTTTTAATTTCTATTGTCAACCTCGTCTCCTTCTCCAACATCGCATGACAATGTACCTCGAATGTTATTATGCTCAACCACATGAGTGAATGAGTAGATGCCACTACCACTCATACTCTTTTTTAGTATTTTTAGAGAAGTTGGAAGTATAAATCACACACTCTCATATTAATATCAATTCTTAATTTCAGATTTTTCAGATGTAACTATAATTTATCTACTAACCAACCAAACTAATGTTATGCATTATGCCTATTTTTACTATATTTTTAAAAATACATATAAGAATATCTTGAAATAATTTTTATCATGCTCATTCTAATAAAATTTATATGAGAAAATCCAAACAATTATTTTTAGAATTCAAGGGGAGCTGAGTTTTGGTGCACGAAAGTTGGCGCAGCAATGACAACACTTACATAAGTGTGCATGCATGATGAAACTTCTCACACACTTAAAGCAATCACAAGCTTATTGGTAATGGGAATGCATAACTAATTATAGTTCTTTTACGGAAGACTCACTAGCTGGGTTCCATTATACTGCGCATGCAACTTAGGACCAATAGAAATCTCGTTTAATTCTCTCAAGTGTGTAAAAGCATAGTGGTTAATGTCATCTATAATTCAGATGTAATTTTTGAACTTGACTTGATATCTATAAATCTTGCAAAAACAAAACTTAGCAATGTGTGAGTAATTAAACTTATTTTAAAAAATGTTGTCATCCATTTATTTTTTTATATCTAATATATATCGCATGTGCTACATATATATGTTAAAATTATATTGGTCTTTTGAATTATAAAGAAGCATACTTTTTTGGTTTAGTAATTAAGATTAACTATTGGAGATGGGATCACTTTCAATTCAAAATGTCTTTGAAGAAAGGAATAAAAAATTTGCTATCACATAATATTTTGAGCTAAGTTGCTTTTACCATGGATTAAAATCAATGTTGATGGAAGCTCTAAGGTTGGCTAACTCTTTCCAATGGGTGGTATATAAAGTGATTTTTTTGGGTAACACAATACTTTCACATAATATCCCTCCTGGATTTTAATGTGTTTTTGCTACTGATATTACTTTTACATTATATCCCTATTCACTTTTACTGTGTTTTCGCTACTGATATTTAGGTTCTTAAATTTACTCTTAATCTTTGTGCTAGTAGAAGTTTTATAACATTTGAATTGAAATTAATAGATGCTTTATGTGTAATTTAAGTAACAAAATTTTAGTGGTTTTACACTCTTAGAGAAATTATAAGTCAATTGTGAATTTTAAATTTAATGAATTCACATATATACCTTTAGAGAGATTATTGGTTGTTTTGATAATAAGAGTTTTACTTGACTTCGTATTCTTTTCTAGCATGAAATCCCTACCTTTCTTAGAGGGATGCTTAGAATAGATAAATGGGGCATCCCTAAGTCCTAACTTCAGACTTGAATGATTTTTCTTAATTTAAGGTTCCTTATTCCCTAGTTTTCACCTACCTTTATTAAATTTGAATTAATACAGAAGGTTGTGCTTGCTCATTTCTAGCTTGTTTGAAAGTTATTTTTCATAAGCTTAACCTAGAATAAATAAATACTTGGCATATTTAAAGTGCAAAAACTAACTGTGTAAAAAAGCAATCATATAGAATTGCATATGTACTTTGCTTATGAAAAAAATAGATGTCTAAATCAATCAAATTCTTGGCCAAAAATTAGTTTCCAGATTGTCTTCACATCTTGAAGCTCAACCCAAGTCAAAATTTTGTAACTCATTAGCAAGCTAGACTTATATTTACTAAAGAAAGTTTATTCAACATTAAGAGAAAATTACCCAATAAAAATTGGGGATTTTAATTTCTATGGATTCCTCTCATCAAGAGGAATCCATAGAGCTTTTATTTATAATTGTCTAATTTTAATTTGATTTTATATGGTTTTTAGAAGCTTTCAACATTTTTTAAATTAATTAAACCATTATTTAACGGTTTTTTAAGTGGGGGTCCCACGCAGGATCCGCGTGCACATGCGCGGCATGTCCATGATTGTGCCACCGTGGTGGAGTTCAAAATGCAAGATAAACTACGATTTATCCAGATTGATCCTGATTCTTACGGGTGAAATTGATCATGATCCTAGATCTAGGCCATCCAATCCAAATACATGGATTAAATGGTGCAGAGATCATCTCCTTCAATTCTTGCAGGAACCAAGGACCGTTGATAGTATTTTGCTAATATTTTTTGATATAGGTAATGAAATTACACGATTTTAAGTGTTACACGATCGTGGAAAGAAATCCTATGATTCTATATGGTTGGATCAGCTTGAAGACCACGTTTCCTATGAAAATGATCAAAATTGAACTCTTTAAGGAAAAGCTTGAGGTCAATAATGACATACCTTGATTCGTTAGATGATTGGATTTACAATTGATCATAGAGCTTCAAATGCTTGAACTTAGCTTTCTTGCCAAAGGAATTAGATTAATTCCTTACGGATTGCTCCCTAGACCAACCCTTGAGTGATTTTTTTGGCTTTGATGGTTTGTAGTAGTTAAGGACACTTGGGGGGGAGGGGAGCTTTCATTTAGCTTCTATTTTAATGTGTGAAGGTGTGTTTGTGCTCAATCCTCCATGGGGAAGTCTCCGTTCTAGTTTTTCCATATGGTCGAGAGATCTATCTTCCTATTTTTCTCTTTTCCCTCTTTCTTTCTCTCCTCCTTAGTTGTTTTTTCTTTCTTGATTGCTAATTGCCTTCATTGCCTTCACTTGAAGGCAGCCACCTTTGTTAAGGGATGGAGTTTGGCTTGTTGTGGGAAGAGGGGAAATTCAATTTCCCTTCTTCCCTCTTTTCTTCATTTCTTTTATTTTATTTTTTTATTTTATTTGCTGATTTGTTAATTGATTTAATGGTGAATTACATTTCCCATTTCATTTTTTTTAATGTGAATTACATTGGTTGAAAGTGATTTGAATTTTCCTTAGGTTTTTTCAAGTAGCCTATTTAGGTCATTTTGATTTAAAGAATTTTCTTACCTAATCTAGGCCTCAATGGACTCAAATTTCTTTATCATTGTGATCAAACATGTTTATTTGAATTTTTTAAAATATTTTTGATGATTTATTTTGGTCAAATTTTGGTAGTTGACTTTTTTGACCATTAAGTCAATACTAGGTTGACTAGAGTTGACTTTAGATTTGACTTTGAACTTCCATTTTATTTTCATTGATTTACTTGATTTAATTTATGCTGGATATTTGACTTGATTTTTTATCAAACCAAGTAAATTGGATTTAGTTCAAAAATGCATTTCCTAAGTTACTAAGTATGACTTGGACATTGAATTAGAAATCTCTATTTGAACTTGAGATCTTCTCATTGCAAAAATGACCCCTTCCAAAAATGAGGTCAACAAATGTAAAGATTAAGAATATCTTCTAGTACCGTTGTAATTTGAATTTCTTGATGGTAGTTTTTAGCGACTTTTTCCTTTTCGTAAAAGTCAACTTTTAGCCTCAACATCAAATTCTAGAAATCAACATTGGTCTTAAAGTTCTATTTGGATTATAAAATAAATCATATATTAGTTCATCTAGTTTAAAAAGTGGGTAGAGTAGTAAAGCTTATAAGTCTACATCAAGTGCTTCTTCATAATATCACCAAAGAAAACATTTGATACCCATTATTCACTTACATTAGTTTTATTTTTCATAGGCCTTTTTTGAAGGACACTTATAACATAATTATGGTGATTCTTTAAATGTTCATTTTATATTATTATTGTCTTCTATAAGTTTAGGGTTCTGCTCAAGAGAAATAGCTCATTATTATGACTTTATAGGATCACCAAAATTTGAAGGAATAACTAATACATGTCAAATGAATTATATCTTATTATTTGAAAATTAAATATTCCTAAAATGTGCAAAAAAGACTTGAAATTTTGTGGGAAATTGCTAATAATAATGATGATGATGATTCTTAAAAATTGATTCTATATTCTAAACAATTTTAAGTTTATATATCATATTAATGCACCTTTTTTAATATCTTAATGCCCTTAATAACAAAAATAAACATCATCTTTACTCTCTATAGATCAACATTTTCATGGAATAAAATGCTAAGTATCATGCCAATGGCTTAAAATTAAGGAAATAACATGATTTGGTATGCTTATAATTGAATCTTTTTTATACTCTATTGGAAATATCATCATGAATTTACTAAGGAGATTAGGGAGGCGGGAGAACATCTTCCATCCTAAGAATGATCATAAGTGATGGCCAGTTAGTTTGTTGAAGAGATGTAAGAACAACTTCTAGAGTGAGATTTTCAATACAAGAAGCTTTATTAATAATAGCAGTTATTTCAAAACTATTGGAGATGACAATGGAAAAAGAGAGTCTATCCATGAAAACAAATACACATTTAATTGTTGAGGAATTTTTGGAAGACTAAGTAGAGGCATTGAGTCATTTTGAATATTGGGCTTTACATTTATAATACTAGGAGACAAATTAGCAATCAATGGAAAAAGGCGGAGAAGTCTTATTGATTTGGATTTATTGTAATGTTTTATTTGATGTGAATATAATTCTTTAGGAGTAATAATAATTTGTTAATTATGTTAGGTGCTTTCTTTGGCACATTTCCTATATTTTTCTGAAGCAAGTAATAATAATATTAATATTAATAATATTATGCATTTTGCACATATTCTTTTCTCTTTAGCGAATATTTTGTGCTAAAAATAAAATGATTCAATGATCATTAAATAAACTAGTAATAGTTTGGTGAGGAAGAGTTCTACTCCATGGCATATAAGGGCTTGAGGCAAGTTCTTTATATAGGGAATACAAATGAAACTTATATAAGGAACACAAAAGGAAAAAAAAAAGATTAAATAGTGAGTAATAAAAGAAATAGAACATGCCTTATTTCTTGATGAAAGTGTTGAGTTAAAAGGGAAGCAATTAAATAAAATATTCATTATTAAGTCCACATCAAAAGAATGTAATGAAATAGACGTTAGATTAGGAGTAATTTTTGGTTTATGACTTTCTTAATCATAGTACAAAGATAAAGAACTCTTATGAAATCACTGAAAATTAAGATATTGTAATAGGCATAAATGAATTTTAATTAATTATGTTTTGTTATCCATCATGTAACTAGGCGTGGTTGATCTTATTATAATAGCTAGAGACTTTTTTATTAGGGATCACACACACACACAGATATATATATATATATATATATATATATATATATATATATATATATATATATATATATATGTTATGTGATGTATATATATATGTATATTATTGTGTGTGTATTGTGTGTGTGTATTGTGTGTGTTGTGTGTGTGTGTATAACATGATAGGGAGATAGTAAATATAAAAATGTAGATAGTGAGAGAAGCTATGTATATCATATGCATTATTCATAGTAATATATTTATAGGCCACTCAACATCATTTTTCCAAGACATAGGTAAGGATTTGTGGAATAGTAAATAATTACATTCCTTCACAAATTTCCTCCTTAAGACTTTAAAATAATATAATAATAAATCATTAAGTAGAATTGTTTGCTCATTAGAATCAGGAGAACTCATCAAGTTCTTTGTGTGTGGAGATTCACTAAAGGTGGTAGTAAGTAGATCTTGAAATGGAAGAGAACTTTTGATTACAGGTCTAACTCAACTTCTTTATTCACAATTTTGAATATTTTCAGCGACTTAACATTATATTTACAAAAGCTCATGCTCTTTTGCTCTATTCTTCATATAACTCCTCGATGAAGTCCACCATGAATTTATGTCTCCACCTCAGTCTTTGTTATACTTATAATCTGTAATATCATGCAGGAACACAACAAGTTCAACTATTTCCAAGCCTTATTCCATGGCGACCAAGAAGGCAAGGTCACAAACTCTGAAGGGTGGGCCACACGTGAAAGCATCATTAGAGGAAAGCGACATGGGAGAGCAAAAATTAGAAGAAAAGAAAGGAAATTAATAAATTTAATAGACTATATATATATATATATATATATATATATATATATATATATATATATAGAGCAATGGGTGCAGAGAGGTCAGAGATCTAGTCAAATTAATGTCTTGAGACTAAGGTAAATTAAGATTTGCAATACAATATCTAAAAATTGATGCATTTTGTTGGACTAGTATAAATTACCTTTCCCATGAAGAAGAGTAAGTGGTGTCAGCTGCTTTAGTTGATAGGGATCTTGTAAGTCATATGATTAAATTTCATATTTTTAAATAAAGAATTTGATAGAATAATACCATGCCACTACTAAAATAATTTAATACAACACATGAACATAACTAAAATACAATCGTATCTTGTAATGTTTGTGTGTGTACATATATATATATATATATATATATATAATATGATGGATGTGCTTCAAAAGCAAGAATAACAAAATGAAAAATAGCCCTAGCCCATAAACGGACCTTTATGAGCATAGTTTGTACATATAACGATTGGAGCAAAAGTTTGAGATCGAGTAAAATTATTGCGTTGAGACTACTAATAAAAACTAGTAGCTCAAAGTGAAAATTCAGAAAAAAATAATAATAAGGTAAACTAAGATTTGCAATGTATAAAAAATGATGCACTTACTCATGTTAATGTAGAATACTTCTCATGAAGAAGAGTTAATGGTGTCACTAGTTTAGTTGGTAAAGGCCTTGAAAGTTGTTGTCAAGGTCATTAAGTCTCACATTTATTAAATTTGAATTTTGACACTTAAATTTTTTAAAAGATCAAGTGCACATGTCCTCCTTTAAAAGAAAAGTAATATAAAATGAATTTAAATTTCTAGTATGTAGAATATGGTGAAACAAATTAAATTACCTTAATGCTTAAGCTCAAACAAGTTTTTGTTTAGTTGACTCCAACATCTAATTTTTTGAATTAATTGCAAGCTATTTTCTTCAGCTTTGTTATTATCAAAAAAAATGCAAAGGATGCATATGATGGCTTAAAATGTCATTCTATTAACTCAACTAATTATGTGGAGACAATGAGCATTACGTGGGGACAACGAGCTGACTATTAACTCAACTAATTATGTGCTAGCAAATGAAAACAAAACAAAAAGGTATGAAAATGATATTTGAAGTTATTTTAGAGAAATCTTTAAAGAGTCTCCCAAGGGTGATGCTCAATAAATTTATAATTTATCACATGAAACTGAACAATCAATATAGCAATGTTACAATAATCACTCTAAGCTATTTATTATATTATAAATACTTAATACTGAAATAATTTTTTATAAGCCTCAAGAATATCTTAACAATTTATTTGATTATTAAAAGAGATTAATACTACATATAATCACGTACCCACTGATTTATACAAGACGTAAAAATTGGCATTTAGGTCTAGACACAAATAATAGACTTGTATTTTCTTATAAAATGTTAAGTCAACTTGTTAACTTTGACAACAAATTTGATAATGAGTCCTCGTGAAAAAAATAGAAATCTTGCATTACTTCTAATATATCAATTAAATATATTCAAATGTGACAATTTAGATAAGAAATAAGGGATTCCAAAATAAATTTACTTTTTAAGAATAGTAATACGAAATTTTGGAAGCTTTACATTTAAATTTTAGAGCATATAGTTTATCTTACCTCACTATGAGAAGCATGTCTTCTTATTTCATTATTTTCGAGAAGGGCTAATTATTCTTCTAAAAATATTGTATAATTTATATATTTGTTGCGTGCTAGAAAACTAGTTACGGTAGAGTAAAAGTTTACGCTTTATCCTTGTTGTAAAATCCAACACACACATGGGTATTTAAAGAGTGAACAAGAAAACTCCAAAAATTTTAACGTTTCATGCATACCCAACCCTTCTTTACGTACACTTCAATATAAGTCAATTATCCACATTATTTTTTCCAACAATGCCTCATGAACAAAGGAAAACTTGTCAAATCAAATAAATTATATTTCCCTAATTAGGTTTCATCCTTGTGTTCATTATTGAACTTAAGTGCACAATTTTTTTAATAAAGAAATGTGATATTACTTTATGAGAAAACTTCTTATAGCACGCATACTTTACTAAGAAATAATTTGATCTTAATTTTAAAAAAACTTAAAATAAATCATTCATGGAATAATTTCCTAAAAACATTTTGGGATCCTTGTGTGTTGAAATCTTTATTTCATTAGATTTTAACTATTTACCAGTTATGCATTAAATGTAATAAAAGTTGATTTAACACTATAAATGGGGAAAATGTAAGTTGTTTTAGAAATTATGAAAGAAAATCTATTATTTAAACTCCTGTTAAACTTGTAGTAACCATATCCAAATATTTTTCATTGATCTTACCATGTTTTCCATAGAAACACATGCTAGGTATACATATATTCAAGATTATTCGAAACATATTTTACAATTTCAATGAGGCCTAAATTCATAGCAATATTAATTATGCATAACTTACATGAATTATAGGGAGCTAAGCAAAGGTTGTGTTCCACCCATGAAATACTTTACTTTGAAGAGGGATTTGCCTTCTCCACACACGGCTTCTGATATTATTGAGATATTCTATAAAGCTCTTGTTGATTGGGGGGTTAAGGACGAAGTCTTCATAATATTAGTGGATAATGCATTAAATAATGATAGGGCCATCAAATTATTAAAAGATAGCTTTAGAGTCAAAAAGAAGTTATTTTTTAGTGACAAGTTATTTCATCTTTGCTCTTGTGCTCACATATTAAACTTAATGGTTAAATATGGAATTAAGTGTGTTGAAAATGTAGTTGAAAAAATTTATGACACAGATAGTTTTGTCAATTCTTTTGAAGCAAGGTTAATGAGATTTTTAGATGTAGTAAAATAGTTACAGTTGCCAAAAAAAGTTAGTGATGGATTGAACGACAAGGTGGAACTCTATAGAAAGAGAGGTTTCATATACAATTAAGGAGACTTTTTCTCTTATAGAGAGAAGAGGTTTCATATGTGAATTATCTTGGTTTCTTTTAATCTTTAACAAATATTATTTCAGCGACTAAGCATCCAACTTTTAATCTATTTCTTTCTTAAATTTGCATTATAAAGAATGTTATAGATGATGGTGCAATCTGATGTGATAATATTATCAAGGAGATTTCTTAAAAAAATGAAAGAGAAATTTGACAAATATTAGGGTGAGTGAAATCTTGTTATGGAATTTGGTGCAATAATGGATCCTATAATGAAATTTTTTTGTCATTGAGTATGCATATCCTAAGATTTATAGTGTGGATGAAAGTTTGAGAAATATTTCAGTCATCCGTACTTTATTGTATGAACTTTATGAAGAGTACGCTTCATGTTTTGAACCTAAAATTAAAGGTACATGTGATAAAGTAGCTAAACACAGTCAAAATAAAGATGCTACATCAAATCAAACAAATAATATAAAAAATACAATGGTTGGCTTGATTTTTCTACATATGCAAATGAGAAAAAAAGTAACCGACCAATCAAATTAAAACTGGATAATTACTTAGAGGATGGGTTAGAGACTTCTCTTGATGGTCAGCATTTTGATGTTATTGCATGGTGGAAAAGTAATCACTTAAAATATAGGATATTATTAAGAATGGCTATTGACATATTATCCATACAAGTTAGCACAGTAGCTTCTGAATCAACATTTAGTACTGGTGAGAGAGTAGTCAACACATACCGCTCAAAGCTTGATTTGGAAGCTGTGCAAGCCCTTATTTGTGGATGAAATTAGCTTCGTTGACATTTTGGATTGAAGGGAAGAATTAAGGTAGACAATATTTTCATTAACAACTATGTTTTATTATTGATAATAATATCATGATTCATGTGATGTTCTTTGATTTGATAGGAAGAAGAAAGTGATGATGAAGTGGAGATCACCTTAGCTATCATAAAAAATTTTATTAAGGTAATGACACATTTAAAACATTTTTTTTAAAAAAAATTAATTAAACTTGATATTTTTAATTATCATTTTAATTGTTTTTTTAAAGGACATTGGTGGATCATGAATGAGGCTGGGAGTTCTTTATATGAGAGTTCTTGTTTATATACATACTTGCTGAAGACTGAATCTGTTTGCTTTGCTATTTAATTATATACTTGATGAAACTTTCATTTAATATTACTAACACCTATATTCCAAGATGTCCCATTTATCTTCGTGATTTTTGTTTGGGAAGTAACTTTGGTGGCTTGACTAGCTTCTATAGAAATTTCAAGAGGTTTCCAATCCTTCTTTTCATTCTATTTTATTTGTAAAACTTTATGTAGGTACTTAAAATGTATATACAATGGAGCAAAGGAATGGATTATTTGCTGAGCATGAAATTTTTATTTTTTGGTTCATATTTTGAGCGTTAGATGGCAAATATCAATCTGCAACGAGCTCATTTTGTTCTAATTTTTTTTTTAAATTTCTTTTTCGTTCTTGTATTTTAATTTTCACTTATACACATTCTACTTTGGGTTGGGGTGCTTGGGATGGGAACACTATATTGTTTTTATATAGGTATACATTTATATTGCATTTTGGCATTTCAAGGAAAATATGATCATCAGCTACAAGTCTACATTCTGCATTTTCATGGTATGTTTGGTTTAGTAATCTCTAGATTGAATCAATTATATAATGACATCACTTTGAATTTCTTATTTTCAATAGTTATAATATTTCACATCTTGAATGTAAATGGTAATGTAACCATTTTTTTTGTATTCTAAATTAGTATTTTCATTGAATCCACTTTTTTCACAATTTTTGGAGATTGACTTTGGTATTATTAATATAATTTTTTTTTCACAGGCAAGTGAGCTGAGAGCAAAAGCACATACTAAATATTTTATTTTGGGAGATTGACTTTGTACGTGATGCTTAAAAGTCCTTTGAAGCCTTTGAAAATAATGAAAAGATGCAATGAAAGATTCTGCATTTCTACTGATAAAAACAATGAATATTTGTAAATCTACAATTAATTAATTTGTACATATAAAGTTATCTATTAACTCTATTTGCCTCTTGTTATTTGTAAATTTTGTTAATTGTAAATTATAAATCTATGAGTACTAAATTCTGCGTTTGTTATATGCAAATTTTGTTCTTAGTTTATGTTTGAATGCTTTTAAAGGTTAAATGTGAATTATAGATGTAAGTACATGTTAGTAATAGGTTGAGTTTAAATATTAATCACTAAAAGATTAAATGTTTCGGTTTTTTATTTGGATAAAAAGTTTCAACCTTTAAATTTACAATTCCGTACTAAATTGAGCCAAGTTCGAGCTTTACAAACAAGCTCGAGCTCAAATTATTAATAAATCGAGCTCAAATAGTCGAGCCAAGTTCGAGCTTACAAATCGAGCTCAAGCTCACGGGCCGAGCTCAACCCATCATTTTTTTTTCATGAGTCAAGCTCGTGTTCGAGCTAGTTGTATAGTAAATGAGCTTGGCTTGATAAGACAAGAACTTGAGCTCGACTCGAGTCGTTTACACTCCTAGGCTAAGGTCTGCCAGTGGTGGAGGTGGCAGGCAGCGGACGGCCAACGGTTAGTGGTCGGGTAGTGAGTGAAGATTGGTGGTCAATTGGTGGGGGTAGGTAGTTCGCCAATGCGAGGCACCATGGTGGCTGGTTCTTGTCGGTGGTGCAGCCAATCTCACTTTACATTGAACAGAGTATTTAGAGTACGCTCAAATTTAGACAAATTTCATCAAATTTGAACTATAAAGTGAATTTAAATTACAGTCAAATTTTACATTATATTCCAAATTCCTTAAACCAAACATCAAAATTCTTAAACCCTTAAATTTGGAATACTTTACATTCCATTTTTAATAAACCAAATAGCCACTAGTATAATTATAGATTATAGAAGTCTTTCTTTTCTAAAATTGAAGAAGGCATTAATATGATGTAAAATATTAGATTTATAATAAAAGTCTCTTATGGTGGTGAATGGAGATCATAGATTTTAATATATAGTGTACAATAATAAAGATGATTTTGTACCTTGGTGATGGGAAAATTAGGGAACATGAAAATGATAAAGTAAGATGGATCAAGGAGTCTTTAAGAATGATTGGTTGGTTGCGCAAACATTGGTTAGAGTTTTCTCTATAATTTGAGGATGTCTCTTTGGTTTCAATTTATTTTAGATTATTTGTAATATATAGAATTTGTGTTTGTTTATATATTTCAAGGTTGTGTTTGGCCTTTTTAACATTTTTTAAATATATTTTATCATCAAATGGTTCAAATCATGACATCCCCAAATTTGAAGGAGATGACTATATGATCTCACTTTTTGATGGGATTTATCCTGAATGATAGACAAGGGATAATATGATTAGAATGTTGTGATTAGTGATGTCTCTAGTCAACGTATATAATATTTTGAAGTTTTTATATCATGAATTTAATATAGTTGATGTATTAAGATTTTGAAGGTTAAATTAGCCATGATAATTTAGGAATATCAATAGATTAAAATTAATAAAGTTAAAAAAATAATATTAATTGACTGCCAATTTTATATTCAAATATTTCTATTTGAGATCGATCAAATGCCATATATGAATTATGAATTTGAGGTACTATTAATTTTATATTGAAATGTTTTTATTTAAGAGCAATCAAATGTCATATATGAATTGATGTTCCTTGTTGATATAGGTTTATATCTTTATAAATTAACCAAGTGAAAATTGATGTTCCTTGTTGAGGTTAAATATCATGAAATGATTGCTCACTATAATTGTTCTTTGAAGGTAGAAAGAGTAATGACTTCAATGAATACCCCTTTCATTGAGCAACTCTTTATATATGAGCTCTTTATATTTAATGAAGAAGAAAGAGAAGGGGAAATCAATTTATGATTTGTTTCAAGTCAATATAATCAATTAAGAGCCCAAGAACATTTAAATTTAGATAATTTTTAAGTCTTCAGAAACACCTTAATGAGGCGATCATTTTCACTAAAAAATTATATCATTTAGAGTATGTTTTATCCTCAACATGATTTTTTAAATTAAGAAAATTTTATCACTTAGAATTAATTTTATCCTTAAAACATTTTTGAAGTTTGAATTTGCATTCAATTAGTGTGGGCTCCAAAAATTCATCACCGTCCTCTCGATTAAGAGAGTTTGATTTAAATATCAGTTAAACTTTTAGAAGACAGATGAAATAGTAGATAAGAAACTACGCAGAGATTTTGCCCTCATTTTGTGAGTACTTTAGATCTCATTCTAGGTTTCTTATAGGTGCAAGCACTTATAGTTACTTACCCCTTTAAATGCTGAGAGAGAACTTTCAATTAAGGCTAGTCATTAGATTGCTAAATGTGTAGCGTATAGTAGCAACATGCGGAATATAAAATTATTAATTTATAAAATTCATTATTTTAACTTAAAGCATATGGTTGGTGGAATGATGACGTGCCCAATCTAGATCCCATGGTTCCATCATCCTGAGCTGTCGTGGTCTCTAGTCTACTTAGTCAGAGGAGGTAGTCGACCCAACCTGACTGAAGGATCTTTGTCAGCAACCATGGATTACATCATCCAAGTAATCCTTGTAGACTTAGGGTGATGTTTGTCTAAGGAGACAAGCTTAAATCCACCTTAGCTGACAGAAGAGCTTTGTTCCTATTAAATATGTCCTATAATTCATAACTCAAAGGGCTGAGCTATTGGGGAACATGCAGGCTACAGTCGTGATCGTAATATAATGGTGTCATTTGGCGGCGACCACCCGATCAAATGACTTTGGTCGTAACTGCATCATATGTGAAGCCTATTGGCCAAACCACGTAGACAGAGGACATGGACTACATCCTTAATGATATGAGATTATGAGTTTGAATATAGTGATTTATTTGACTTGACATTAGCTCTTTTGTGAGTTAGAGTTTTCTTAAGGTCATCCCTAACAAACGATGGTGGAAGGGTGGATGAATTGTTTGCTTTAAGTATTTAAATAATAAATTTTATTTAGTTCAAATATTTACTTAGTTGAAATTTAGTTTATGATGAATTAGTTTAGAGCTCAAGTAACTTTTGATGATAATATCCCCTTCAATTGAGATTTTCAATCAACGCAGCTATCATCGGAGTATATAAGTCTACTTATTCATTTAGTTTATTATTTCAGATCCTGACAACTCTATTAATTTAATAATAGAAGATCAGATCTAGATTTATATTTCAAGTACTTTGAATTTGAGAATATTGAATATAATATCATAAATAGTTTGATAATAGTTGCCCCTCTAGTTGATATATTCAATCAACTCAGCTATCATTAGGATAGACCTTGTCAACACTACATATTTGTTAGTAGATGGTCGGGTCTATGACTTATGTGTCACTTAAATTCTTTAGAAAATTGATATCATAACTGACCTTGTCAACTCTATTGTAAATATAGAGGATTAGGTCTTATGATCTACTGTAATTTATGTTCATTTAGAAGTTGATCATTTAGTAGACCCTATCAACACTATTTCGTTCATAGAGGATGAGGCCT
The DNA here is from genome assembly GCA_021442155.1 of Cymbidium sinense. Taxonomy (NCBI): domain Eukaryota; kingdom Viridiplantae; phylum Streptophyta; class Magnoliopsida; order Asparagales; family Orchidaceae; genus Cymbidium; species Cymbidium sinense. The sequence continues at coordinate 47,147,337 of CM038228.1, read as the reverse complement.
ACTGTCATCATATTCTATGGAGTTGAATGTTTATCTCTTTCATTAATTTGAATTATAATATGGAGACATTCATTATCTTACATGCATAGAATCATAAAGAATTGAATCAATTTTATCATTCTATTTTTAACCCGCATAGCATCCTCAAACACCAAGTTTAAATACTTAGTATAAGTGTTGAGGCTCATGCGGGTATTTAATAAGTTAAGTAATTTTATTTCTAAATTATGAGATTAATTTCATATTTATTTAATCTCAGCTTAGCCTACGCAACCTTTTTAGACATTAAAATTTTCACTTTAAATCTGTATGTTCGAGCACATGCAGGTATTTTTTAACTTAGATAATTTCATCTAATTAATAAAATAATTGATTTTTCAAAATCATAATTAGTATGAAAATTTTCTAATTTTTGAATTGAAGGAAGCTCCATAATTCGTGCAGAATTTAATTTAGTATCGTATTCTATCTCAAAAGAATGCGATCCAATGGCGTTGACCATTCTCATTCTATTTAATCATATAAAAATATGCTCATTATTTATACTTCATTTATGATTATTTAAAATCTTATCTTCAAAGGATATAATTGAGTCATTCATATTAATTTTCTTTTTTAAATCTAACTCAAATTACATAAGTTGCTTTTGATTCACACAACATATCATGCAATATAACTTAAGTGATTATTGAAAGAGTTCATATATGCTCATTGATGAGCTAGTTAGCTGCATTGTAAGTCCTCTTATGAATTTCATTTGGATCCCATTAATTTTGAAGATAAGCACTTAGATACATTATAAGTCTCATGTGTTTCAAATTTGATTTTAAATGCAAGATCTAAATGGTTCTTTTAAAGGCTACATTCATGTGTGGGGTGATAAGCATAATCCAATAGGCCAGGTGGACTTAGTCACCCATGTGTGGGGTGATAAGTCCAATATATATGTTGTGGTTTGTTTAGCTAATCTCTGTTTTGTATATGTTAGCTAGATTTACTTTTTCTTTTCATGTAATTTTTGCAATTAGGATTTTGGAATGATTGTTTTGGGGATTAGGATGAGCATTGGTCATAAGATCTCATCTTATGTACTATGTGAAACCTTTGGAGTAACCACCTTCTAACCATCCAAAAGAAGCAACCAAATAAGAAAGAAGAAAAGAAGAAGAAAGAAGAAAATAAGAATGAAGAAATGAAGCTTGAGGACCCCCATAATAATGAGTTCCTTGCTTAATTGTATTTAATTCATTTGTAATCCGAGTTATTTAAGGATAGAGCTCGGCTACCCAATTTGTTTTTGGGTTTGTGCGGTGGTGCCTGACAACAAATGGCCTCTTATTCTTTTGCGTTAGCTTTATAAATCGATTGATGATTTGTTTAGCTTGTGCATTAAGATGACATCCTTTTTCAAATTTCTTCCTTACTTGATGTATGGCCTGGATGTACATTAGGCTCTTAGGGAAAAATAAATCTTCTACCAAATTTAACAATCTAAAATTAAAAATAAAGAACTCATAACCTCACCTAAAGCTTAGGCTAAAAATCACGATAAAAGAATTAGCAACCCCTTAGCTGGATGAGTACTTCTTTTATAATATCATGCACAAATGCATATTATTTTTACTCTTGATTGGAGCGCTTTCACTTTTGCCTGAGAAACTTGGCTTGACCTTTAAGAGCCATGATGAAAACACACCTCCTCCCTTATCGCTGATTTTGGCCAATAATCTAATTTCTCATGCATTAGGCATATGAATCCAATAAGCTTAAGTCAAAATGATTGTCCAAAAATAAAAATTAACTGTAATCTGATTTACATTAAATTTAGGTCATTTGAAGCATACCCTTACATGATCTAGTCCCTTTAGGGAGTGAGTTTAAGGACATAATCTCTTTCTAAATAAATAATAGCCTAGCTATCTAGCATAAAGCATATGACTTGCCTACATGAATTTAAAACTGTAAGAGGAGTTAGTTGGCGGCCACCCCTAGGCAGTTGTAAATCCAAGCAGTCGGGTGGTTTGTCCTCTCTTGTGAGGCAAACCAAATACTCATTTTCACTTTAGATTTAGGTTGTGCTTTTATCCTTCGCCAAAGCTCCATAAATTTAGGTTATGAGGTTGCATTTCCCTTCCATGGGCCATAAGCATAAATCCTCACCTCTTAAGCATTTCCACAATCTTGTGTTGTGGAATTATAAGCCCTAAATTTCTAATGAAAAATTCAACTCAAACAAACTAAATAAATTTCAAAAATTTAAAGCCCAACCATAAGGTAGTTTGAGATGCTCGCTAGGTTTTCTAGCATCGTGAGCACCTCCTACTTATCTTACTTTGGCTTTGATAATAACTCTCTCTTTGATCAATCTCATTTGATCTTCCAAAATAAACTAATCGATTGATAATCCTACCTACTGAAATTTTTGGAGACAATAATCATTTATCTTAATCGAGAGTATTCCTAAGGGATCTCATTCCTTATGATGTAATTAACTATGGGGGCTTACCCCTGTAGGGAACTTAATGAACCTGATTTAAAATAAAACTTACTTTACTTTCCATGTATAGTAGGGGAAGAATCTTTGGTACACATGCATACCCATTATCCTTAGGAGTCCTTGTTGAGGTGATTAGGTCCATTGTAGGGTAGTGACTCCTATCTTTCGGGATAGTATACCTCTCTTCAATGTCGTACCCGACCACCCTCAATAAGAATATCTGTAGATCTACGTGGTGTCAAAAATGCATAAAAAGAATAAGATGTATATTTTTATCTTCATTTTATCCCGTATAGAGTGAAAATAGAAGTATATATTTTACTTCTTCAGAAATTACATATAAAATTTCACCACACATATCCATCATGATATTCATTTGTACCATCATATCATTCATCTTGGTACCAAGCTATGCAATTTCCTTATCTTTGACTTCCATTTGACGCTGCATTTGTCTTTGCCCTCTAGCTAGCACCACATTGTCAACAAGTACAGGCTCTACTTCTTCCTTTATTTCTTGTTATTGTTCCGCTCCCTACTCATCTTCAGGGGAAGAACTTGACTATCCTTCTCCTTGTGCATTTGTAGGGACAGTTATTGTTTGGGCTGAATGACAATGCTGATTACAAAAGTGTGTACCATGCTAATCATTTTTTTGGTTCAACCATATAAAAAGCTTCAACACCCATGATCACTTTCTCATTTTGATCTTCTTCTTCTTCCTCTTCTTCCTTTTCAGTAAAGATTGAAGATCCATCTTCTACTTGCTTCTATGAAGACTCTTCTTCATAAATGTTGAATTCAGGTTCAGGTTCCCTGGATCCATGTTGCTGCTGATGGTGTTGAGCAGAAAGTTTATCTATATCTCTGACCATATAGATGACTTCCACTTCCATAGTGTCTTCTTCACCGCCTTCTTTTTTCACATGAATTTCTAATTGACATTTTCAGTGGATCTTTGGTTCAATGTGAGGAACAAACACTCTTTCATTAAAGGACTGCGATCAAAGTCAACCTTCTCTTGTGGGAATGAATTTGATCGATGATGAGATCTCCTAGAGAATTCTCCAGGGTGTCAACATCATGTCTTTTATCAATGATATCCCTTTTCTAGGTATCTACTTTCGATGAATTATTTTTGAGGTGAATTTTTGAATATGTGTATCAGATGTCACTCCTCTTTTTTTCTTCAGAATTTCATCACGGGGCCTTGGCCTCCATATCTGTTTATACTTTTGTTAGGACCTTTCGACAGTGGATTCTTTGACATGCGGTCCGAGTGTCACACTCCGATGCTTATTGTGTGAAGCATACTTGGCTCGATGACTAGTTACCATAAGAGATGACAACCTCTTTGTTGGAGCTTCAGTATTTTCAATCACCAAAGGCCTCTGGAATTTTCTTTTCATTGAGCCTCTATCCTTAGCTACTTTAAGAATGTTGTGTATTATGGTCGACAGTGTTTCAGGCTGTCTCCTCTATGGTGGTGGAGCTTGACATTGTTGAGTCTAGAAAGACTTCTTCACCTCACCAGTAGAGCTCTTCCTTTTTACTCATTTTAGATTATCAAAGTTATTATGAGTATGAATACTCATTTCTGTTGGTAGTATTGTTTGTTCATTAGGTCATTTGAATGGGATCTACTGAGCCCTCAACTCAACATTTCTTTATCTTCTCTGCCTTTTGGTTAATTTTCTTCCTGATGAGGAAGCTTCATGATCATGCTTTCCAACTATGAAAGGTTTAATTAGTGAAGCAATTGTACCATGAGGCATTAAAGACACAGATTGCCCACTGATGATTCTTTTCATCATGGGGGCTTCAGATTGACCTAGTCTTTTAAAAGCTGAAGTTCTATGTTGGGAGAACTCCTTAATAGCGGTTGGTTGCTAAGTTGATTGGCGAGCATGACTAGTAGGAGCTTCGGTAAATTGAGGTCTTCCGGCATGACCTAGGATGTGTGTACCACGGGTGGGTACTTCAAGAGTTGCAATTATGATAGTTGAGAAATTTAAGCTACCAAATTGAATGGTAGCTCCAACATTTCCCATGTCGATGACGGTGTTAGCTAAGCAGATGTTAGCACCACGCCCTAGTTGAACAGTGGAAGGAGTGCTCTGTAGATCCATTCTGCAAAAGTGAAAGATGGAATAAGTAATTAGTAATTATTATTTCACCCCATACTTTCAAAATGCAGAGGTACTACATAACAAAATAATAGTGTAATAAAGATATACTCTACAGATTAATTCATTCGATATAGAGCCTCGTACATTAGTAATTTAAATTTATTACACATTTGAATCACCATTATTTTTTTTTTTGAATTTTCAAAAAATTTGTTGCTACTATAGCACATATATGACTAGCCAAAGATGGAAAGGAAATCCTATCCCCAATAAAGCCGGAAGATATTTGTCGGCTCCAAAACTTTGCCACCGACCTCTTGATAATTGAAGAGAGTGTGGTTTAAAATGTGTAGGTGTAATTTTTAGAAGGCAGATGGAATAATAGATAATACACAACCCAGAGATTTCATCCTCATTTAGTGAGGAATTTAGATGTGGTTCCAAGTTTCCTATAAGTGCAAGCCCCTATAGTTAATTACCTCACCCAATAAGTGAGAGAGAACTTTCGATTAGGGCTAGTCGTTAGATTGCTAAATGCATAGCATATAGTAATAGCATGTGGAGTTTAAAATTTAGAGTTTAGATTTATGAAATTCACTATTTTAGCTTAAAGCGGATGGTTGGGGAAATGATGACGTGCCCGATCTAGATCCCATGGTTCCATCATCCCGACCTGTCGTGGTCCTTAGTCACATTAGTTAGATGTGGTAATCGACCCAACCTGACCGAAGGATCCTTATTAGCAATACATGAGTTACGTCTTCCAAGAAATTCTTGTAAGCATGGGGTGGTGTTTGTCTAAGGAGACAGGCTTAAGTCTACCTTAGCTAATAGAAGATTTTTTCCCTATCAGGTGTATCCTATGATTCACAACTCAAAGGGTAGAGTCATTAGGGAGCATACGGGCTATGGTCATGATCGTAATATAATGGAGCCTTACTGGCCAAACCACCCGATCAGAGAACTCTAGTTGTAACTGCATCATTTCTGGAGCCTACCGACTAAGCCACGCAGTCAAAGGATACGGGTCACGTCCTTACTGACATGAGATTGATTGAGAGTAAACATAATAAAACACTTGATTTGACATTGACTCCTTCGTGAGCTAGAGTTTTTTTAATTTATCATCTTGAACAAACAGTTTTGTAAGGTGGATAAATTTAGTTTTTCTTTATGCTTTTAATGATTAAATTTCATTTAAGCAGCTTTTAGATTGATACTTAATTTGAGTTAATTTGATTTAAAATTAAAATCACATTTTGATGGAAGTATTCCCCCCCCCTTTGAAATCACCATTCAACACAGCCATCATCGGGGTAGTTACTTGATTAATTTGAGTATATTTAAGAGCTTTAGATCCTGTCAACTCTGTTTAGCTCCTAATAGAGGATCAGATCTAGTGTCACATGATAGAATTAGCTTCTCAGATACTTTAATGTTAAAATTCTTATAATAGTTAGTTTTTTTAAGTTTTGTTAACCCTGACCCAGTCCTAAGATTAAGACGGGAAGCAACCCGAGCAACATCTTCAGACACTTGAATCTAAACATTCAGTATATGTTCTGGCAAGTAACATTTTATATTTCATGCAAGTATTCATTTCTTTCAAATGATCACCCAAATTCTAAAGCACTTGAATTGAGTGAAAGTTGGTTCCATAATTTATGCAAAATTAATATATTTGGAATCCATCTAGAACTTAAGTCAAAGCCTTTTATCTACTTGTATGAAGAGTTGCAGATCCGGTGGCATGTTACTTTACATTTTTTATTTCAAAATATTGCAACTTCGCTTATATTTAATTTGATAGCAAAAATAAAATGGCCATTTAGCTTATGCACATTGATAGTATTTTATATCTTTGTTGATCATGATATTCAACTTTCGTTCTCACCCATAGACAAGATATTATACCTTTTTCAACTTAACTCATTAAACATAAGCTTTATTTTCAAAGCTAGAATTCAAACTTATTGCATTATATGATCTGATCGTTTGTTCAACTGAGTTTCCTCTCAGATTACATGAAGTAAAATATTGCAAGGATTATGTTCAAATTCATTAGCAAGTTATCAAATTCTTTGTAGATTTTTGTTCAAATTTCTTCAACTCCTTCCAACTTATGTGATTGGTGTCAAACATTCATTTATTTGGAACACTTTCTTACGTCGATCGACATACTATTTATGTTCACCACAAGTTTTCATTTGTGCTCCCTAAAGAACCTTCAAATGTGATATAGATTTTATTTTGAAGCTTTCTTCATATTATTTTTATCTATTCAATATGTTGCATAATTATTTATGTGTTTTGGAAGACATTTAATCCCATTGCAAATTCTATCCAAATCATATCAACCCATTTAATATGATTGTGACACTTTGAAAGTTTATAATACCATCTTTATATTTCTCTTGCTTACAAGCAAGTTTCAATTTCAACACTGATCATCAATTACTCAATTCAGTGCTCAATGCAAATTATAATAAGATTTGATTATTCAATTAAAAGGCATTCTTATATTTATGAGTAGGTCATCAAATGATTCTTATTGAAGTGCATAGGGGTTTCCTTTCATATGTTTGATTTTGAAGTACTTTTAAGAGGAGGAGGGCTCAAAATTTGGGTAAACTTCCAATTTTCTCAATTTCTTTTATAAGCCTTTTTTTCTGTTTATTTAAGGCTCATATTCACATTATTTTTCATCATATTTTTTATTTGATTCTTTTAATTTGAATATATCTTTAGATTTCCTTATTTAATGCTTTTAAGCCTTTTTTATTCCTCCATTTTTTCTAAGTCCAAAGATTTGATGAAATTTTGGCAGCATTTCGGCATAGGGGGTTGCATCTAACAGTTTTGGAGGCCTTCCCGTCACTCCCTGAAGAGCATGATAGTTGGTGTTTCACAACACCTCGGTCGATTTTGATCTCGTCACTCCCTGATGAGCATGACGAGGCCTTCAAACCTGTAAAGAAACACATAGCATACAATCTATACACATAATATTTCCCCTTTTATACATTCAAGCTCAAATCTATTGCACATTCACCAAAGCCCATTATTTTGATTCATAACACTCATAAATGGTTTTTGATTTGAGGGAGATGGAGAGGGAGATGCCAAAAATCAAGAGAAGAATCTGTCTGATGACGGTGTTCCTCTTCGGCTGTGGCAAGGAAAGGATCGAAAGAGGAAAAGGGAAAAAGGCTTTGTGCTTGCTTGCAGTTTGAAGGAGCAGGATGCATTCGACTTGAAGGAGATGTAGGGGAAAATATAAATGTCGAAACCAGGAGAAGAACTCACTGATGGGTGTTCCTCTTATGACAAAGGATCAGAATGAAAATCAGTTGATGTGTGCTTAATTGGAAGAAGGATATGCTTGTTGTTTTAGGAAATGGATCGAGAGGGGGAAGGGAGATTTTGGCCAAGTGAGGATGAGGGAAAGAGCAAGGAGAGGAAAGAGGAAGGAGAGGGAGAACCTTACCCTTTGCATGCATGTGGCTTGGAAGAGAGAGGGAAAAATGAGAGCTCTTTTTGGTTGAAGGAACAAATAGAGATGAGAGGGGGGAACGGTTTGTGCAGTTGAAGGAGGAGAGCTGAGTAGGAATGGGTGGGGACGAGGGATCGTGCTTGGAGCCTAAGGTTGAAGGGAGGTAGTAGTTCGTGCATTCGTCTGGTAGGATTGACTGAGAATCACACAAGATGGCAGTTCATGCTTGCACGGCTCGGGTAGGACGGGTAGAGGGAAGGGTCGCGTGCATGAAGAAGGGGCTTCTAGGGCTGTGAATGGGATATAATCTTAGGATTAGATATTAATATTAATTTATATAATTTTTTAATTAAATCAATCCGTTATTTAAATTTTTTATGATGACATCATTATATAGTTAATATATATGTTGATTTAAGGTTATTCTAATGTTTCCGTCGCAACGGTGCACTCCGTTTCACGATCGAAAGCCGTTTGATTAAAGTCGGCGTCGAATTGGATCAAAATTGCGGCATTGCCACTTGCTTCGATATTTGTGTAGACTCATCAGAATTGGATGTGAATAGTCTCATTTGATAGATTTTGATGTTTTGAAGTTAACAACGTAATCCATTTTATGAACGGAGGTTGTTTGAATATTATCATAATTTTTTTGACTCCGATATGAGCATCGGCACATTGATAGCTCGATCGTTTGTTCGCTTGATCATTAGATTATGCAATATTTATATTCCAATCAATTTCGACATTCTAAATTTAATGATGAAGTTTGTTCATCGATCGGAGGTCATTTAGGCATTGTCGTAGCCTCCCAACTCCAATATGCACGTCGGCACATTGATAGCTCGATCACTTGATCGGTCGATTGTTAGATTGCACAATATTTATATTTTTACCAATTTTGACATTCTAAACGTAATGAAGGATTTCAATCATTGATCAAAGGTCATTTCGACTGATTTTGGCGATGATTAGTGTATTTCAGCTCCGATTTGCGAGCTGTTACATCAAAGGTTCATCGATTTTGGATTTTGAGCTCGACTTAACTGATGTGTCATGCATGGAGGTCAACAATATTCTTAATCTTTATTATTTGAAGATTGATTTAGTCAATTAAAAAGAATAGAAGGTGGAAAAGTATGAAAAACTCTTCTTCTACGAGAATATCTTAGACATTAAAAATTGAAAATTAAAAATAAATAAATAAATTATTTGATGTTATTAGAAGAACGAACAACACTTCTCCAAAATAATGATTTATATAAGAAAACATGCTTCTATTAGTGAGATAACATAAATTATGTCCTCTAAAAGATAAATGTATTGCTTATAAGTGTTTGTATTACTAGTCTTAAAGAGTAAAATTATTTAGGGTCCCTTATGCCCTAATATATGTACATTGTCTTAACTAAATTAGCACATTTGAATATATTTAATTGGCATGCATATTAAAAGTAATACAACTATCTTTTTCATGGGAGACCTATTATTAAATTTATTGACAAAGTTAACAAGTTGACTAAACTTTCTTAAGTAAATATAGGTCTAGCTTGCTAATGAGTTACAAAATTTTGACTTGGGTTGAGCTTCAAGATCTGAAGACCCTCTCAAAACTAGTTTTTGGCCTATAATTTGACTGATTTAGACCTCAATTTTTTTCATAAACAAAGTACATATGCAATTCTATTGGATTGCTTTTTACACAATTGAGCTTTTGCACATTAAATATGCTAAGTATTTGATGAGCAGTTCTAGTGTTAAGCTTATGAAAAATAACTTTCAAACAAGCTAGAAATGAGCAAGCACAACCTTCTATATTGATTCAAATTTAATAAAGGTATGTGAAAACTAGGGAAAAAGGAACCTTAAATTAAGAAAAATCATTCAAGTCAAAATTTAAGACTTAGGAATGTCCCATTTATCTATTCTAAGCATCCCTCTAAGAAGGGTAGGGATTTCATGCTAGAAAAGAATACAAAGTCAAGTAAAACTCTTATGCTGACCAACTAGTTCAACACAACGAATAAGCTCTCTAAAGTTATATATGTGAATTCTTAAAATTTAAAATTCACAATTGACTTCTAATTTCTCTAAGAGTGCAAAACCACTTAAATTTTGATACTTAAATTACACATAAAGCATCTATTAATTTCAATTCAAATGTTATAAAACCTCTACTAGACTAAATTTAAGAACTTAAATATCAGTAGTGAAAACACATTAAAAGCCAAGAGGGATATTATGTGAAAGTAATATTATTAGCAGAAATACATTAAAATCCAGGAGGGATATTATGTGAAAGTATTGTGTTAGCACTATATATATACCACTCCCATTAGAAAGCCTTGGCCAACCTTTAGAGCTTCCATCGGCATTGATTTTAATCCATGGGAAAAGTAGCTCAACATATTATGTGATAACAAATTTTTTTCCTTTCTTCAAAGACATTTTGAATTGAAAGTAATCCCATCTCCAATAGTTAATCTTAATGACTAAATCAAAAAAGTATGCTTCTTTATAATTCAAAAGACCAATATATGTAGCACATGTCATATATATTAGATATAAAAAATAAATTTTTTTAAAATAAGTTTAATTACTCACACATTGCTAAGTTTTGTTTTTTCAAGATGTATAGATATCAAGTCAAGTTCAAAAAATACATCTGAATTATTGATGACATTAAACACTATGCTTTCACTCACTTGAGAGATTTAAACGAGATTTCTATTTGTCTCGTTGCATCTTGTGATGGACCCAAATGAAGTCTTACGCAAAAGAACTATAATTAGTTATGCATTCCCATAACCAATAAGCTTGTGATTGCTTTAAGTGTGTGAGAATTTTCATCATGCATGCGCACTTATGTAAGTGTTGTCATGGCTACGCCAACTTTCGTGCACCAAAACTCAGCTCCCCTTGAATTCTAGAAAGAATTGTCTGGATTTTCTCATATAAATTTTATTAGAATGATAAAAATTATTTCAAGATATTCTTATATGTATTTTTAAAACTATAGTAAAAATAGGTATAATGCATAACATTAGTTTGGTTGGTTAGTAGATCAATTTTAGTTACATCTGAAAAATCTGAAATTAAGAATTGATATTAATATGAGAGTGTGTGATTTATACTTCCAACTTCTCTAAAAATACTAAAAAAGAGTATCAGTGGTAGTGGCATCTACTCATTCACTCATGTGGTTGAGCATAATAACATTCGAGATACATTGTCATGAGATATTGGAGAAGGAGACGAGGTTGACAATAGAAATTAAAAGTAGTTAGGTTTTAGTTATAATCAACTCATTTATTACTAAGTAAAAGTTTCTCGTTTTTAATGATTGAATTATTTTCCCCAAATTTTTTAATTTGGAGATTTATTTTATATATTTTTTAAGAGAAAGTGAGTTGAAGATGAGTTATACCATTTTATTTGATTATATTACGGCTAAACACACAAACACACACACTCTCTCTCTATCCGATCTCCCTCATTATTTAGCTTGAAGTGGCTCCAATGGAGGATAAAAAATTGATTGTTTTCTAAATGATCTTAGCACTTCAAGTCAAATAGAATCAGTTGTCCTTATTTACTTTATTCCACCAAGCAAAAGAATCCAGCAAGTGAGATTCATTTGAAACCTCTATAAGGTGAAAGACAAGATTAAACTCATCTCCTACTCATTTTCTTATAATATATATTTACAATGCCTTATTGAAACCCTAAAACCTTAAAAAAGGATCACACTATGCTAGGGTTTATGTGATATTGAGAGGCCGCCACTATATGAAGAGATAAACTTGAAGACATAGATATATAGCACCATTTGTTTTTTCCTCGATTTCTTACTTATATACGCCTGCCTTCAGCCTTCAATTATCCAGTAACATATAGAGTGAAAAGAGAGAGAGAGAGATGGTCTTACGAGAGAATATGAAGAGCTAACGAATAACACGAAATGTCACTAACAACAAGCTTTTTAAGGGGAGGATTCAACTGGCCAATCTTTTGCATAACAAAAGTTTTAATCACTAAGACATGCTTGCATTTGTGATATGTAAATATGTTCATAATAATAATAAATAAAAATAATAGTAATAAAATAATAATAATAATAATAATTAATAAAAATAATAGTAATAAAATAATAATAATAATAATAATAGTAATAAATAAAAATAATAGTAATACAATAATAATAATAATAATAATAATAATAATAATAATAATAATAATACTAAATAATAATAATAATATAATATAATATTTTTTTTATTTCGAACACTCTAACAAATGATTGTTCATGTTCGCCGCTTATATGATTTGAATTGTAGTCGTTTAGTTAATGAAAGAGAACAGTAGAACAACGAGCTTTTTTGATAGCCCTATTTGGGTGTGGTAATTTTTCTTTGTGCATGTTTTAGGGCAAGAGGTCAATTGAGAGCGGATTACTATGCGAGTAGTTGCCCTAATTTGTCTAAAGTGGTGTGGAGAGAGGTGTTTAAAGCTCTTCAAAATGAGATGAGAATGGGAGGGTCCCTTTTTTGGCTCCACACCACCCATGTGGTCACTTTATTAGGTAATTTTGTGAGTAGTTAATATTTGCTTGATAATTAACTTGAGTTTGTGGCATTTCATGCAAGAAATTAATTATATGTGAGTCAATTTAAGAAAGTTTAAAGTTGGATTAAATATATTAATAAGTAATTTTTTTCAATTCAAAAAAATTTAAATTTATGAGTAAAAATCAATTACGTGGTATTTTTTATATGAATATATATTTCAAAAATTCACTCCGCATGTTAGAAAGCCCATGAGTTGTTAGAGGCATGCTTGAGTGTTTTGTAAGTCAATTTCTTGGTCTCTCTCTCTCTCTCTCTCTCTCTCTATATATATATATATATATATATATATATATATATATATATATATATATATATATATATATATATATATTCTTTATAAAGATTCTACATCCTATCAAACTTTTTATCAAATAACTCTTCTAGGCAAGAATTTCAAATAAAGATAATAATTTAGTATATTTGATAAATAGGAATAATTGATCTCATATTAAAAATCTTGGAAACTTGGACGATATTATTAATTTCTATAAACTTAAACGCCCTGTCATAAAACATAATAATCCTAATAGTATAAATTACTACACATGACTATTCATAATAAAGAAAAATAATATTATGTCGGAATTTTAAAGCCAAATCTTGCTATAAAATTAGATCTAATTATTTTTATTTATAAAATAAATTATTATTCATTTTAAAAATTCAATTTATTTATTATAGGCATAATTACATTAGTTTATTAATTTATATAATATGATTGTATTTATCGATATTGGGAATTGAAAGAATGGAGGAGCTAAAGTTGGAGAAGCCTGATACAATGGCAACAATCGCCTACATTGATAGTAATCTTATTTCTCTTCTAGCTTTGTATATTGCAACACAAATACTTTGTGTCACTAATTCTTAAAATTCTTTGGTATATTTGTAGTGGTATGGTGCTTTTAACAAATAAATTCATCATCTTCTCACATTAAAGTTGATATGACACTAAAAATTCTACTAGTCGAAGCACGAATCTTGACGTTAAAAGCAAACTGATCCGAAGTTAAAACTCGTCGAAATCAAGAACTTAAAATATCATTGAAAACTTTGGGATATCACTAAAACCCCTAAAAAGCTCTCAAACATAGAGTGTTTATAGTCAAATTGAGAGTCTCGATGAGCCGGATCTATCAAGCCCAAGATCTCAAAATTCTGACTTCATTTGAGCATTCAAATATTTAAAGTACATCAAATGATCAAAGCGATCATTTTGAGCCGTCCGATGAAGTGGAGTGGTACGGGTTTTGCATTTATTTATAGAGACGCCACTCCTCTAATCTATAAATAGCCCATCATTCCTCATACGAGGGGAGGCCAAGCAAGAGAGAGGAGAGAGCTCTAAAGCTTTAAGATCTTCCAAGCACAATCGTGCCACCACTCCGCGCCAACCACCACCGCCGTTATCGCAGATCCTTGCCGCCATTTGATCCTTGCCATCTCCGCCGTCATTATCGCTTCATCCCACCGCCTCGCCGCCGGCCATTGCCAACCATCATCGCCGCCATCATCGCCGACAATACCTACTCATCGTCGTCACCACCGCCGATCCTCGACGGCCATCTTCGCCGGTCACCATCCCGATGACCTTCATCGTCAGTCGCTGACCCCCGCTGTTCACCATTACTATATGGCTGTTGTTGTCTGATTTTGGGATTCCCATTGTCAGCCCTTCTCATATACAATTATGTAATCCCGTTATCGGAAAAACTTGTACTCCAAAATAAATATATAGTGGAAGCTTTTTACTAGGCTAGGCCCCGTGATTTTTCCCTCTTTTCGAGATTTTTCACGTGAAAATTCTGGAGTTTTCTTGTTCACTCTTTAAATACCTGTGTGTGTACTAGATTTGGCAACAAGGCTATGGCGTAAACTTTTACTCTACCGCAACTGGTTTTCTAGCATGCAACAAAAGTGAATACAAAATATTTTATAAATCAGTTTAAATTCTCATAAAATCATAGAGACAGTGCTTGATAAAATGTTGATTTTAATATCAACAAAAAAGTTTGCATCTTTGGACATATGTGTGAACCTTAAATATCTTTTGAATGAAATCCAAGCAATTAGTATGAATGCAATAGCGAAATAATTAAATAGATGCAATTATTTTGCAATTGTTATAAATAGAACTACAATATAAGCCATCATATGCATCCTCTTAAGCATTTATGATGATAATAAAGCTGAAGAAAATAGCTTGCAATTAATTCAAGCAATTAGATATTGGAGGTAACTAAATAAAGTCATGTTTAAGAGCGTAATCATTAAAGTAATTTAATTAGTTTCACCATATTCTTCAAACTCCAAAGCACTAGCCCATTTTATTTTAATTTTTTGCATATTTTATTTTATTTTATTTTATTCAAATAGAAGCACTTAGTTTTATCGGATAAAAATGGTAAGCATTTAACGTAACTACAAGCAATGGCCAATGTATATTTTGTAGTACGAAATTATTTAATTTATGTACTATAATTTTAATAACTTTTTTTTACATATATTTTTAAATAGTTGGAAATTTGCAAAGAAATGGTTGTATTTTAGTTGTGTTCATGTGTAGTATACAGTTATTTCAGTAGTGGCATTGTACTCCATATTTATGTTTATTCAAATTTTTTTGAATTGAAATTTGGAAAGAAGTATTGAAGTTTTGAAATCAAGTTTGAACATATTTTTGTTACACTTCTCCTTTAAATAAGGGTACGATATAGATAAGTTTTGCACTCTTTTTTTGTGCTAAAAAAATTAGGTGTTCAAATATTAATTTAATATATGTGGAAATTAATCGTAGGATGTTGACAATAACTTCCAAGATCCTTATCAACTAAGTGGCAGTAGCTCTTCTTGAGAAAAGCATTTACATTAACCCTAAGTAAGTACATCTATCTATATGTTGTATTGTCAATCTTAATTTACTTTTTTATGTTTCTAAATAACCACTTTGAGCTACTTATTTTACTAGTCTTTATACATTAATTTCAGTCTTTGTTATCTCTACTTCAATTGTTGCATGTGTAAATTATCATCTATTTTTTATTTTAGCTTCCTTTTTGTTTTGTTATTCTTACATTCAAATTACATCTATCATTCTATATATATATTTTAAAATTTTTTTTCTTTATTATTAAATTCTAATTTTAATAAGATATTGTAGTCCTATGAAAAGATTAGGAACAAGTAAACTAATACTTTCTTTTCATTTCTTATCATAAAACACTAATGATTGCTTTTCATTTTGAATTTTAAAGTTTACTCTTACCTTTTAGATTTTAATTAATTTCTCTTTTTTTCGTCATTTGTTTGCTCCATATCTTCTTAGAGGCTCTTCCATTTTGCTTAGTATGTATTTAATGATAATTCCCACAATGTGGCCTTCCCTATCAAAATTCATGATCATCTTCTCTCACTCACCGTGGAAGAAAGAATGCTTTTATGGTTTGAATTTAATTGAACTCTTATATGCTTTGATGTATAACTCTTCTCCCATCAAAGAATTAACTTTTCATTTGATGATTATTAAATCATTTATATATTCTAGCTAAGCATACCATAATTTTTATATATTCCAACTTCTAATGAAAATTTTCCTAGTATTTAGATAGCATCTTCTTATTTAAGGGTCTACCTATTTGATAAGGCCATCTTATTCTCATTGTGTTCTTTATTTAGAAACCATTAGCATAAGGATTCTTCTATTGATGTTGTCTCTAAGATTTTGATTGCAAGAGTTTTAATGAAAATTAATATCACTTAAAATTGTTTGGATATTATTTGGATTGGATTTCATGCTAAAGATTATTAGTAAAAGGTGATATTTGAGTTAAAGTTGAGCTTTTGCTCTCATTACTTTTTGCTTGGGCATGAGATCCATTTCGTAAAAAATGTTCCAAGGAATGCACTTAACATCAATAAGAATTTATTATTGATCATAAGGAAGCAAAATATTCAAAATGGCTCGATGTCTCTCCTTAGTCATCAAAAAGCTTTTCAATTTCAAAATACATTTGTTTTTAAGGATTATCTTTTTTTTTGCCTAATAATATTAAAATTGATGTTATTGTTGATAACCTCACTCTAGAAGTTGCTCTCACATCTCTTCAACAACTACCTTGGCCTCAATTATGACCATTCTTATGATGGAAGATGTGTTCTCCCACCTCCCTCTTCTCCTTAGTAAATCCATAATGATATTTCTATCACTCTTGTTACTTTAGTTGGTAGAGTATAAGAATGATTCAATTTCATGCATACCCAACCCTTCTTTGTACACTTTAATATAAGTCAATTATCCAAATTATTTTTGCCAACCATGCCTCATGAATAAAGGAAAACTTGTCAAATCAAATAAATTATATTTCCCTTATTATGTTTCATTATTTCACTTGAGTGCACAATTTTTTTAATAAAGATATGTGATATTACTTTATAAGAAAACTTGTTATAGCACGCATACTTTACTAAGAAATAATGTGATCTTAATTTTAAAAAAATATAAAATCAATGAAACTTAAAATAAATCATTCATGGAATATTTTACTAAAAAAATTTTGGGATCCTTGTGTGTCGAAATCTTTATTTCTTTAGATTTTAACTATTTACTAGATCCAATATTATGAAATGTAATTTAACACTATAAGTGTGGAAAATGTAACTTGTTTTAGAAATTGTGTAAGAAAATCTATTATTTTAACTCCTTTTAAACTTGTAGTAACCATATCCAAATTTTTTACATTGATCTTACCATGTTTTCCATAGAAGCACATGCTAGATATACATAGATCCAAGATTATTCAAAACATATTTTGTAGTTTGAATGAGGCCTAAATTCATAGCAATATTAACTATGCATAACTTACATGAATTATAGGGAGCTAAGCAAAGGTTGTGTTCCACCCATGAAATATTTTACTTTGAAGAGGGAGCAAAAGTCCATTCAAACCAAAACTACTATCAATAATTTCAAATTACAACGGTGACGATAAATTCATGTAAGACTCTTCTTAAACTTTATTATTTGAAGTGATATAGTGTATTAAAAAAGAATAGAAGTTGGGAAAGCATGAAAGACTCTTCTTCAATGAGAATATCTTAATCTTCAAATAATGATAAAATAAAAAATTATGAATTATACAATATTTTTAGAAGAATAATTAGCCCTTCTCCAAAATAATAAAACAAGAAGACATGCTTCTAATAATGAGGTAAGATAAACTATATGCTCTAAAATCTAATATAATGCTTCCAAATGTTTGTATTACTATTCTCGAAAAGTAAATTTAATTTGGGGTCCCTAATTTCTTATCTAAATTGTCACAAATGAATATATTTAATTTAAATATTAAAAGTAATGCAAGATTTCTATTTTTTTCACGACGAACTCATTATCACATTTGTTGACAAAATTAACAAGTTGACTTAACTTTTTATAAGTCAATTATATGGTCAAGTGAACCAATTATTTGGGAATCTAGACCTAACTTGAATGCCAATTTCTTTGGTCAAGTATAAATCAATAGGTAATTGATTATATGTCGTATTAATCTCTTTTAACAATCAAACAAATTATTTAGGTATTCTTGAGGCTTTTAAAATGTTATTTCAATATTAAGTATTTATACTATAATAAATAGCTTAGAGTGATTAGTTTAACATTGCTAAATTGATTGTCTATAAAATTGTTGAGCCTCACTCTTGGGAGACTCTTTAGAGATTTCTCTAAAAGAACTTCAAATATCATTTTCATACCTTTTGTTTGGTTTTCAATGGGTACATAACTAGTTAATATGCCATGTAAGTTTGAAATCAATAATCATGCCAAAGTTCTATCTATCGACTTCATCTAGTGTTAAATTTATATAGTTTTTTGTGTTTGAAATAAAACATTTTCTTTTTAAAATATAAGCACTTGACATGCAATGGAAATAGAAAATTAACTCTAACTTCAATCTTTGACTTGAAGTTGACCAAGCACAATATGTTTTATTTAATTTGAATCTCACTGATCCAAACCCGACGAGTCTAACTTGTTTATAATATATATCATGCAATTTTTTTTGAATAATTATGGCCTAATTAACTAATATAATATGATTCACTTAACCTAATAATGTGAATCATGGGACAAAATGTGAACCTTGAATATATTTGAAATGAAATTCATGCAATGAGTATGCATGCTTGCATGGAATAGCGAAATAAATTAATAGATGCAATTATTTTGCAATTTCTATAATCAGAACGGCATTTTAAGCCGTCATATGCATCCTTTTAAGCATTTTTTATGATAACAAATGTGAAGAAAATAGCTTGCAATTAATTCAAGCAATTAGATGTTGGAGGTAACAAAATATAAACATGTTTGAGCTTAAGCATTAAGGTAATTTAATTTGTTTCACCATATTCTACATACAAAGTTCAAATTCATTTTATATTAATTTTCTTATTTACATTTTTTATTTTTTTATTCAAAAGAAGCACTCAGTTTATGAGATATGAAATACTAAGCATTAATATATATATATATATATATATATATATATATATATATATATATATACATATAATTTGATGATAATTGATATTTAATATAAGTTTTATTTATCAAATCTTTAGCTATTTCAAAAAATTGAAAAGCTTGATTGTTCAAGTTTGATATATATATATATATATATATATATATATATATATATATATATATATATATATATATATATATATATATATATATATATATATATATATATATATATATATATATACTTACTTTTCTTTTAAAGGAGGACATGTGCACTTTTTTTTTTAAATTTAAGTGTCAAAATTCAAATTTAATAAATGTGAGACTTAATGGACCTTGACAACAACTTCCTTTTACCAATAACATTAACTTTTTTCATGAGAGAAGTATTTTACATTAACACTAGTAAGTGGTAATTTTGTACATTGCATATCTTAATTTACCTCTGAATTTTCACTTTGACCTACTTTTTGTTAGTCTCAACACAATCTCTAACCTCCAAGAGATATAAACTATGCTCATAAAGGTTGGCTATTTTTCATTTTGTAATTCTTACTTTTGAATCACATCCATCATATTATATACATATATATATATAACACACACACAACATAAGTACAAACCATGGATATGGATATATTGGAAGAATTGATTTAAATTATTCAATAAATTTTATTTCACATATGTTCTAAAATTTGAAAAGATACGATTGTATTTTAGTTATGTTCATGTGTTGTATGCAATTATTTCAGTAGTGGCATGGTATTATTCTATCATGATTTCTTTATTTAAATATATGGAATTTAATCATATGACTTACAAGATCTCTATCAACTAAACCAACTGACACCACTAACTCTTCTTCATAAGAAAGGTATTTTACACTAGCCCAAGAAAGTGCATCAATTTTAGATATTGTATTGCAAATCTTAATTTACCTTAGTCTCAACACATTAATTTTACTAGAACTCTGACCACTCTGCACCCATTGTTATATATATATATATATATATATATATATATATATATATATATATATATATATATATATATATATATATATATATATATATATATAGTTGGGCTATGCTCAAAAAAGAATATGGGATGTGTGAGAATAAGGTATGTGAAGGTCTGTAAATTGGAAAAGGGGAATGGAATGCTCAACAATGAAATGTTTGGATAAATTGAATCATTTGGGTTTAAATGAAATCTTTATGAAGAACAACAACTTATCACCTCTGATTCATATTGCCACTTGTAAAATGCTGTCCAGGTTTTCAATCCTTATTCGATACTTCAAGTTTTTCCCATTATTTCAAGAGATTGTATCATCCATCAATGATCAATGATATGAGTTCATCTAGTCATCCTGTGCATTGCATATCAGGAAAAATTTAGGAGTTGTTTGGGATCAATTCTTTATTTTTTATTTTATTTTAATTTATCTATATTTTGAATTTAAGAAGAAAAACATGTATTGCTTCTAAAAAACCTATTAATTTTACTTTTATGTGGCCCTTGTTTGTATTCGGCTTGTTTGAAATATTGGACACACACACACACACACACACACACACACACACACACACACAATATATATATATATATATATATATATATATATATATATATATATATATATATAAGATCCCTAACAAAAGTCTCTAGTTATTATAATAAGATCAACCACATCTAGTTACAGATGGATGGTATAACAAAACATAATTTATTAAAATTCATTTATGCCTATTACAATATTTTAATTTTCCTAGCGATGCCATAAGAGTTCTTTATCTTAAGAAAGTCATAAACCATCAATTACTCCTAGTTAACATCTATTTCATTACACATTCTTTTTATGTGGACTTAATAATGAATATTTTATTTAACTGCTTTCCTTTTTAACTCAAAACTTTCATCAGTAAAAATAAAACATGTTCTATGCTCAATTTTTTATTGCTCATTGTTTAATCTTTTTTTTCCTTTTGTGTTCATTATATAAGTTTCATTTGTATTCCCTATATAAAGAACTTGCCTCAAGCCCTTATATGCCATGGAGTAGAACTCTTCCTCACCAAACTATTACTAGTTTATTTAATGATCATTGAATCATTTTATTTATTTAATACATAATATTCTAGCTTAAGAGAAAAGAATATGTGCCAGGGAAGGCATAATAATAATAATAATAATAATAATAATAATATTATTATATATATAATAATAATAATAATAATATTATTATTATTATTATTATTATTAATATTATTACATCTTGCTTGAGAAAATATAGGAAATGTGCCAAAAAAAGAAGTTATTATTAATCATAAAGAATTATCTTCACATCATCTCCAATAGTTTTGAAATAATTGCTATTATTAATAAAGCTTCTTGTATTGAAAATCTCACTCTGGAAATTGTTCTTACATCTCTTCAACAAACTAACTTGCTATCACTCATCTCCTCAGTAAATTCATGATGCTATTGCCATCTCTCCTGTTACTTTGGCCAATAGAGTATAAAAAGATTCAATTAAAAGCATACCAAATCATCGTTATGTACACTTTAATATAAGTAAATTTCCTTGATTAATACAAACATGAATCTAATCAACTAGATATCTTCTTCTAGATTTATTTTCATCCTTATGTTCATTATTTCTCTTAAGTATATCTATATATGGCATTACTTTATGAAAAACTAATTGTAACAACACTTCAAATAAAAAATAATGAGATACTACTTTTGAGATCATTAAAACTAAAAAGAAATCATTCAAAAAAAATATTTTCTTGAAATAACTTTCGAGATCCTTCTGTATTGATATCTTAATCTCATTAGCTCCTAACTAATTACCAATTATGCATCAAATAAAAAATATGGGAGTTAAGATTAACAAGTAGGAAAAATTAATTCATTTTAGATATGAGGAATGAAAGTGGATTAATTATTTTAACTCACGTGAAACTTTTAATAACCATATCCAATTCTTTTTTTTTCTTTTTTTTTTATCTTCTCAAGTTTTACATTGAAGAACATGTCAGATATTCATGTACGAAGGGTGATTCAAAAAACATTTCTAATTTTTATAAATCAATGAGGCCTAAATTCATAACAATCTTAACCATGCATAACAAACATTAATGATATGGTGTCTAGGAAAGGGTTGTGTTCCACCCAAGAAAAGTTTTTCCCTTAAATAGGGAGCAAAAATCTTTGTTTGCCCGTTCATACCCCAAGCTTAGAATTATTTCATGTATTTTTCATCAATTATACATCAAGATCTTTGATAAGACAAATTGTGGCTTTTCTTGATCTTTGATAAGACAAATTGTGGCTTTTCTTATGGATGGTTGATCTTTTTGGTTCTTACAAACAAATGATAAACTACCTTTGTTATTTTCATATTCCACTAAGGTATTAAACTAAATATAGTTAGGGAGCATTCCCAAAAATCATCTAACTTCTATTCTAGTTATTAGTTTGACACTCTCATTTAAAAAATGATGGATAATTCATTATATTTTTAATTTTAATGACAATTTAATCATTTATCATGGAAAATATTACATTAAATATCTATGATTAAAATAGGATAATATAAGCATTAAATCATTAAAATAATAGAACTATTATTAAATTTTTAATAGAACATATTGTCTAATTCTATTAGTTTATGTACTAACTATATTATTCTTTAATGTATAATAGATATTTAATGTGATCTATTTATCATTAGATATTTTTTTTATTTTGATGAGAAATGATCCAATTATCAACAAAATTAAAAAATATAGTGATTTCAATTAATAAATGTTAGTGGCCAAAATTGATAATTTTATTAGTATTTTACTCAACTAATTATTATTACATTTCTCATTCATAATTTAATTTTATTAATCATGTTAGTTCCTTAATTTTAAGCCATTGGCATGATACTTAGCATTTATTCGGAAAATGTTGAGCTGTGTGAGTAAAGATGTTGGGTATTTTTTTTATTAGAGCATTGATATTAAAAAGGTGCATTAATATGATATATAAACTTAAAATTGTCTATAATATAGAATCAATTTTCAAGAATCATCATCATCATTATTAGCAATTTCCCACAAAATTTCAAGTCTTTTTTTCTCATTTTAGGAATATTTATTTTTCAAATAATAAGATATAATTCATTTGATATGTATTAGTTATTCCTTCAAATTTTGGTGATGCTATAAAGTCATAATAATGAGCTATTTCTCTTGAGTAGAACCCCAAACTTATAGAAGATAATAAAAATATAGAATAAACATTTAAAGTATCACCATCATTATGTTATAAGCATCCTTCAAAAAAGGCCTATGAAAAATAAAACTAATGTAAGTGAATAAATATGGGCTAGGTATCAAATGTTTTCTTTGGTGATATTATGAAGGAGCACTTGATATAGACTTATAAGCTTTACTACTCTACCCTCTTTTTAAACTAGATGAACTAATACATGATTTATTTTATAATTCAAATAGAACTTTAAGACCAATGTTGATTTCTAGAATTTGAATGTTGAGACTAAAAATTGACTTTTAGGCAAAATAAAAAGTCGCTAAAAACTACCATCAAGAAATTCAAATTACAATTGTACTAGAAGATATTCTTAATTTTTATTATTTGAAGATTGATATAGTCAATTAAAAAGAATAGAAGGTGGAAAAATATGAGAAACTTCTTCATGAAAATGTCTTAGACATTAAAAAATAAGACAAATAAAAAATAAATTATTTGATGTTATTAGATGAGTGAACAACACTTATAAAATAAAGATTTATATAAGAAAAATGCTTCTAGTAGTGAGATAACATAAATAATGTGCTCTAAAAGATAAATGTATTGCTTCTAAGTGTTTGTATTACTAGTCTTAAAGAGTAAAATTATTTAGGGTTCTTTATGCTCTAATATATGTACATTTCTTTAACTAAATTATCACATTTGAAGATATTTAATTGACATGCACAATAAAAGTAATACAAGATTTCTATCTTTCACGGAGACCTATTATCATATTTATTAACAAAGTTAACAAGTTTACTTTCTTGAGTAAATATAGGCCTAACTGGCTGAGTTACAAAATCTTGACTTGGGTTGATCTTCTCAAAGACCCTTTGAAAACTAATTTTGGCCTAGAATTTGATTGATTTAGACTTCAAGTTTTTACAAAAGCCAAGTACATATGCAATTCAATTGGATTACTATGTACGCAATTGAGCTTTTGCACATTAAATATGCTAAGTATTTGATGAGTAGTTAGTGTTAAGCTTATGAAAAATAACTTTCAAATAAGCTGGAAACGAGCAAGCATAACCTTATGTATTGTTCAAATTTAATAAAGGTAGGTGAAAACTAAGGAATAAGGAACCTTAAATTGAGAAAAATCATTCAAGTCTAAAGTTAGGACTTAGGGATGCCCCATTTATCTCTTTTAAGCATCCCTCTAAGAAGGGTAGAGATTTCATGCAAGAAAATAATACAAAGTCAAGAAAAACTATTGTGCTGACCAACTAGTTCAACACAACCAATAAGCTCTCTAAAGGTATATATATGAATTATTAAAATTTAAAATTTCCAACTCCCTTCTAATTTCTCTAAGAGTGTAAAAGCACTTAAATTTTGATACTTGAATTACACATGAAACATCCATTAATTTCAATTCAAATGTTTTAAAACCTCTACTAGCACAAACATTAAGAGTAAATTTAAGAACCTAAATATCAGTAGGCAAAACACATTAAAAGCCAAGAGGGATATTATGTGAAAGTAATTTCAGTAGAAAAAATACATAAAAGCCAGGAGGGATATTAAGTGAAAGTATTATATTACCCAAAAAAATCTCTAAATATACCACTCCCATTAGAAAGCCTTGATCAACCTTTAGAGCTTCCATAAACATTGATTTTAATCCATGGGAAAAGCGGCTTAGCTCAACATATTATGTGATAGCAAGTTGTTTATTCCTTTCTTCAAAGAAATTTTGAATTGAAAGTGAGCCCATATCCAATAGTTAATGTTAAGGAATAAATCAAAAAAGTATGCTTCTTTATAATACAAAAGAACAATATAATTTTAGCATATATATGTATGTACATGTGATATATATTAGATATATCAAATGAATGACATCATTTCTTTAAATAAGCTTAATCACACATTACTAAGTTCAAAATACATAATTATAGATGACACTAACCACGATTTTCACACGAGAGAATTAAAGGAGATTTCTTGGTCCTAAGTTGCATACCTTGTATAATGGAGCTCAGCGATTCTTCGTAAAGAACTATAATTATTTATGCATGCCCATTACAATAAGCTTGAGATTTCTTTATGTGAGAAGTTTCATCATGCATGCACTTATGTAAGTGTTGTCATGGCTCCAACTTTCGCGAAAACTCAACTCGCCTTGAATTCTAGAAAGAATTATGTCTAGATTTTCTCATATAAATTTTATTAGAATGAGCATGATTAAAATTATTTCAAGATTTTCTTATATGTATCATTATAGTAGTAAAATTATAGTAAAATAGGCATCATTCATAATTAGTTTGGTTGGTTAGTAGATTAGTTTTAGCTCCATCTAAAAATCAATTAAGAATTGATATTAATATGAGGTGTGTGATTTCTACTTCCAACTTCTCTAAAATACTAAGAGTGTGTGTGTGGCATCTACTCATTCACTCATGTGGTTGAGCATAGTAACATTACATCATGAGATGTTGGAGAAGGAGATGAGGTTGACAATAGAAATTAAAAGCAATTAGGTTTTAGTTATAATCAACTCATTTATTACATCATAAAAGTTTCTTGTTTTTAAGGATTGAGTTATTTTCCACATTTTTTTTAAGTTGGAGACTTATTTTATATTTTTTTTAAGAGAAAGTGAGTTGAAGATGAGTGATACCATGTTATTTGGTTATATTAAATCTACACACACTCACACACACTCTCTCTCTATCTGATCTCCCTCATTATTTAGTTTGAATTGGCTCCAATGAAAACTATCCCAATGAAAAATTGATTGTTTTATCACCTTTCTAAGTCAAATAGAATCACCTTCCTTTATTCCACCAAGCAAAAGAATCCATCATGCAAGTGACATTCATTGCAACCTCTACAAACCAATAACTAGGTGAAAGACAAGCGAGATTGAACTCGTCTCCTACTCATTTTCTTATAATATCGTTTACAATCCATGTGCCTTATACAAACCCTAAAACCTTAAAATGGATCACACTGCTAGGATTATACACCCATTGAGTTGGTGTTTCATACAAAGAGATAGGCTTGAAGATATAGATATATAGCTCCATTGATTTTTTCCTCAATACTTCTTATTCTATATAAGCTCTGTCTTCAACTTTAAATTATCCATAGTAACATATAGAGTGAAGAGAGAGAGAGAGAGATGATGTCTTATAAGGAGAATATGAAGAGCTTTTCTTTGAGTTTAGGATTGTCATCAAGGATATGTATCCTAGAGCTATTACTTATGTCCAAACACATAGAAGAATAGTCATCAAGGATATGTATGCTAGAGCTATTACTTGTGTCCTAACACATAGAGGATTACCAAAATAGTGCAATGTAGTAAAAAATGCAAGATAAGTAAGATTACAATATAGAACAAATGACACATCTCTGATTGTACAATAAAAAATATACATGAATCAATGTATACAAAACACACGAACTATCCTAAATAGCTAATGCCTCTATCATCTACATGGAATCTCACTACTAGGTGTATCTTGATGGATGCTAATTGGATGATCGTGATAATGCAAGTCTATCTTGAATATAGTTCTGATGAGAAAAAGGTGGCTATGACTCATTGGTAGGCTGGTAAGTAGAAGGACCTTGCTCAGTATATGTAGATGGTGCAGCACCCCAGTCATACTGTGGGACATCCTTTGTAGGCTCCGGTCTATAAAGTGTGTCACTTATATATACCATAACCTCAAGTCTCGTTTTTACTATCATAGCTCCCTATCTTGTGCTCATCATGGTAGAAATGCTGAAAGATGTCATAAGTCACCAAGATGTGCTCATGAAAAATAATGTTTGAAATTAGCCTCAAGTAGGTATGTAACATATTGAATTTAGTAGAATACTTATATAAATACTTACATATATGTGCTCCATAGGTGCTCTGGGATAGTAAGCAATGGGAGGATCTACCGGGGCAACTAAAAAAAAGAGAAGCCCAAGATCAACTAGGACGTATGCATTGATAGCCATCATTCACCTCATCTTCATCAAGCCTTCAACTTCGTAATCTCTCCCTTTGTCCCAAAGAATGTGCACTTAATGGTAATCAACCTAGTATACATCTACTTTACCTCGACTATTGACCCTTTTGAAAGTGGGGTCCATAGGTGTCACATCAACTCTGGGTATAAGTCTAAACTATCTCAACACTCGATCAGGTAGGTACCACTCTGCCCTCTTCTAGTTGATGAGCGAAACTCATGATAAGCAAATATCAGAACCTGCTGAGCATACATTTGATAGGCATTGCATTATCTGCTCAGTGTATGGCTCTCAAATCACTTGCACATATTAAAAATTATATTAAAATATGTATACAAATTATAGAAAGTAGACTTAATAACTATTCTAAAAGTCATACCTATATATGTAGCAAATCATACGACTCATTCCTATATCTCGTTAAATTGGCATCAGCCAACATATCTTGTTTCACCTATTTGCACATTAGTAACAAACATATAAGCATAACATTTTAATGTTTACCTCAATCTAATCTGAAGTTGAGATCACTTTCGGATATGCATCAGGTCGGCCTCCCCACATGAAGGTGCTCCCAAGACCATATCTGTAGAAGGTGCAGCCAGCCAACCATATTGGCCCTCGTGGGATTAATAGACTCATATAACTCCATGTACAAATTTGCGAGAAATGCTCCCTCTATGGACAATGTACTGAATATATATAGGTCCTCATGTAGTGGAAGATATTACAGATGGACCTCAGATTGTGACATGTCTGGTAGTAGGAAGCTCCCAATAAGAAATAAATATAGGCACGAACATGCCTGCAGAACTCCTCGATGCTCAGATGGGCATATGAGTCCCTATGAAAAGACCATCTAAGCCACCGAGGATGCATACGCTCTTGTGCTTGACCCATCCAGAAAGTTGATGTGATGTGTGGGCTAATCGGATCATGGTACATAACGTATGGTAGGGGATGTCGACCCAACAGCTCATCGCAATAGTTTGGCCAGCTCTGCCACCTCCTCACTTGACCAACCATAGTTGGGCCAATAATAGGTGGCCCATCAACACATATGCCTAGTATCATTGCCACATCTATGGGGATGTCATCTCAGGATGGAAGGTATTGGTCCGGAGACCATCTAAACTAGAGCGGTATATGATGATCCATGCGAATGTAATGTAGGCGGCTACGCCACATCAGGTCTAATGCCAAAGCAGTGAACCTATGGAGTGATGGGCCACTATTTATAAGCAAGTAAGCGACCTAGAATACTTTGCATTAGGATAAATATGATTAAGCATTAGTCAAATCATAAGCTGAGCAAGTATAAGTTAGAAGTTGAAATAATAATTACACTTATAGTATCAGGGTGGGCGGCTCTATATGGAATATGATACTATGCTGGGGTGAACCTTTGGAGGCTAGTGTGTGGTGTCCTCCCAGCATGGCCCTATCTGTCTAACTTGGGGAGCTACTCTACCATCATACGTTGAAGTAAACACATGTAATAATCGATTATTATTTATATAAAGTTAAAAGGAAAATTGTGGCATAGGGGCAAGCAAGAAAGAGTACTACAACTAAGATATGAAATTCTAATAAGGATCATAGTATATATAAACACGTAGCTATTGCAAATACAACAAACCTTATACTATTGACATTATATGGGAATGATGACCTGTAATGTCCAACTATCTTGCATAAACTATAGGATTTGCTACTGCTAGCTCTATTTTCATTCATTTTATTTCTAAACCTATTCTTTGCGTGGTCTACTTATACAAGTTAGAGGCAACAATTGATAATACCTTGCTATTGAAAAGTCAATTGAGCGGTCAAAATGAAACTTTCGTATGTAAACTTATATAAATGCAAGAGTATCTTGTAAAACATATGTGTGATTTAATCTTTTAAATCCAAAGCGAATAACATGGGGCATGACAAATGATATATAACTATCTTATTACCACGCAATTGCGCCATTATCGATAAATCGATACATGATCGGTGGACCTATCAAACACCTACATCTCTCTAGGATTGATGTTAACTAGTTCTGGGAAATGTTTAGCTTCCCTTTCATAATGCTGTAACATGGTTGTTACCCATTAAGTGAACATAGATAAGTTCTCTTCCTACTGGTGAGTTGCAATGAAAAATCTTTTCATAAACAATGCAACTAAGTTGTAGTAAATAGCAGTAATCAATACCTGAATTGACAAATCACGTGCACATTAAAGAACACCATTGAAACATTCAAATGCATTAGTCATCATAGTTCTATAGCGCATTCCACCATCATCCAGTAATGATAATTTATTGGGTCTCACTCCACAAGCCTTTTGTGCACTTCTTCTTTTACATTCTTTATGTCTATCATATAGCGATTAAACTCATGAATGTCATTAGTATTTCTAGCCATATACATTTTTTTGGTATAGAAACTCCACATCACTAATTCCCAATCAACGTGTCACTTTTTTGAAATTCTCACACAGATGACGCAAGCAATGCCTGTGAGTAGTCCAATGAAAAATTTCTCTACACCCACATAACAAACTAACATGTTTATCTGATATTATACACATATCATCGCATCTTAAACAACAAATAATAGCTCTTATAAGTACAACAAATGCAAAGAAAACAAATCATTATTTCCATCTATTCTACCTAATAATGTACCATTGCCCATAAATGTACCATCCAAGGAGGACACTCGATCACTCCAAAATAGAATGGCCAAATTCCCAAAAAGTCATTGGAATCAGTCTATTGTATTATATAAATTACTAGTAAAGTGGAAGCTTTCATAAAGACATTGAGAGTCCTATAAGACTCTTTCCCCAAAATTGCCTTCTTTACACTAACATCTCAAGCCTTCATGTAAGATACTTTAATATTAAATTTTGATTCCATTCTACCTATAATCTCCCTATGTTTCATATCAATTTGATGCCTGATTACAAGTATAATGAAATAAGCAATAAATTTGGAACTGCATTGTTGATGACCACTACCTATCACTATATTGATACACCTGTGGTCATTTCCAACTCTAGAGATTAGCACCCACAGAAGCTTCTACTACAATGCAAGTGCCAATTACATGCTCTATCAACACTATTGTGATGTACACATATTACACTATACTTCTTCTGGTTTGAGGTGATTGATTGAAATTGAATATTTTTAACTATACACCAACTAATAACATTAAATAGAAGACTCCTTTTACTTGTGAAACACATTCCCTCGACAAGATTCCTTCGGATTTCAGCATCAACTAATAAGACATTTTCATCAGATGGGTCATCAAAGTAAATATCGTTGTCCTATTCTCTAGTGGTTTGACACATCCGAACATACTCATTATTAGAAAACATTTCACATTCACTCTCAATATTCTGGAATAAATGATTCCTTAATAGATACTAGTTAGCTACATTACCAACCATAGCTTCTATCCCAGGTGAGCATTCATCATCACTAATATACTGCTCAGAGTCACTACTTGAGCCATAGTCTCATATGCATCATCACCATGGAATTTGTAATTCCACGACATACATTAGTAACAAGACATACATCACCATGGAAAATTGACAATGTAAGTAGGGAAGGATAAGCAAGGTATTAGGTATCATTTTATCAAAGCTACGTGTCATCAAAGGAGCGTGTGATGAAAGCTTGTGTTTGGGTCGATGGTATAACGACTAGCCTCAACACTGAATCAACTGATATGGATGCAACATTAGCATCTTCGACTCCCACATACAGCAGTAATGTTTGACGAGAAGCTTCATCTAGTATAATGTCACAAACTTCATCATCAGGAATAATAGAAATTATAAATATGTTATCCACTAGATAGCGGCATGTCAGACATGCTCTGAATCAATATGCACTGATCTCATAATTCTTTATTTCATATCCAATAAGGTGATATGCCTAAGAACATTAATTGGACAATTTCAACCACCCATATAACTTGGAATGAACTGGTCATCGACACTTAGTTTGCCTCCGTAGAATAAGGTCAACGAAACCAACTCTCTACTCATTCTTAACATGATGAGTTGAGGTGAATTAAATATCTAAAATATAATCAACCGCATTAGGATTACATAAATTTACAAATAGCTTGCACAAACAAATATTTTTATGAATATATTCAATTTATTTTTTATTTGTAAGACTTAAGCTAATCATCCACCTAAGTAATAGGCCAATGCTCCTCTAGTGGAATTTTTTTGAATGCAATAGGCCAAATGCATTCCGCCACTTCAACCATCCAACGTGAATCCTACTATTATCATCCTAAACTATTTCACAATCATTTCAAATAATAGACCCAACATATCTTAAATGTTCACACTTTTTAATGACGTGATCACACAAAATTATAACTCAAATCTCTAACCCACAACCCCAATCCCTAAACTAAAACCCTAAAGGGAAGAAGGCTTTGTGCTTGCTTGCAATTTGAAGGAGGAGGATGCATTTTTCTTGAAGGAGATGTAGGGAAAGATAGAAATGTCAAAACTAAGAGATTAACCCACTTGATAGTTGTGTTCCTCTTATGCAAAGAAAGAAGAAAGAATAATCGGTGATGTGTAATTGGGAAGGATATGCTTCTATTTTAGGAAATGGATCGAAGGAAGGGAATTTGACCAAGAAAAAAGAATGAGGGAAACAAGGGCGAAGAGGAAGGAGAAGGAGAACCTTAACCTTTGCTTGCTTGCGGCTTGGACGAGAGAGGGAAAAATGAGAGCTCTTTTCAATTGGGGGAAGAAATAGAGATGAGAGGGGGCAACGGTTGATGCAATTGAAGGAGGAGAGCCGAGCATGAATGGGTGAGGAGAAAGGATCATGCTTGGAGCGTGCGGTTGAAGGGAGGTAGTAGTTCAGGCATTTGTCTAGGAGGATTGACCAAGAATCACACGAGATGGCAATTCATGCTTGCGCAGCTCAGGTCGATGGGTTGAGGGAAGGGTCGAATTCTTGAAAAAGGGACTTTCGGCGCTCCTAGGGCTGTGAATGGGATATAATCTTAAGATTAGATATTAATATTAACTTATATAATTTTTTATTAAATCAATCCTTAATTTCAATTTTTATGATGCCATCATTATATAGTTAATATATATGTTGATTTAAGGTTGTTCCAAATTTTCATATTAGTCCGTTTCATGATCCGATGTTTGGTTCAAGTCATTGGATCAATTTTGGCTCAAAATTACGTGCCACTTGGCTTCGACATTTGTGTAGACTCATCTGAATTAGGTGTGAATAGTCTCATTTGATAGATTTTGATATTTCGAAGCTAACGGCGTAATCCATTTTATGAACAAAGGTCATTAGAACATCATCGCAGTTTTGTGACTCTGATATGTGCATCGACACATTGACAACTCGATCGCTTGATCATTAGATTGTGCAATATTTATATTCCAATGAATTTCGACATCCTGAATTCAATGACAACATCCGTTCATCGATCGGAGGTCATTTAGGCATTGTCGCAACGTCCCAACTTCGATATGCGCCTCCGCACATTAATAGTTCGATCACTTGATTGGTCGATCGTTAGATTGCACATTATTTATATTATGACCAATTTCGATGTTCTAAATGCAATGGCAGAATCCATTCTTCGATCGAAGGTGATTTTGACTAATTTCAGTGATGACAAGTGTATTTCATCTCCGATTTGCGAGCTATTATATCAAAGGTCCGTCGATTTTGGATTTTGAGCTCGACTCGACTGATGTATCACGCATGGAGGTCAACAATATTCTTAATCTTTATTATTTGAAGATTGATTTAGTCAATTAAAAAAGATTAGCAGGTGGAAAAGTATGAAAACTCTTCTTCTACGAATATCTTAGACATTAAAAATTGAAAATTAAAATTAATAAATAAATTATTTGATGTTATTAGAAGACGAACAACACTTCTCCAAAATAATGATCTATATAAGAAAACATGTTTCTATAAGTGAGACAACATAAATTATGTCCTCTAAAGATAAATGTATACTTCTAAGTTTTTGTATTACTAGTCTTAAAGAGTAAAATTATTTAGGGCCCCTTATGCCCTAATATATGTACATTGTCTTAACTAAATTATCACATTTGAATATATTTAATTGCCATGCATATTAAAAGTAATACAACTATCTTTTTCATGGGAGACCTATTATCAAATTTATTGACAAAGTTAACAAGTTGAATAAACTTTCTTAAGTAAATATAAGTCTAGCTTGCTAATGAGTTACAAAATTTTGACTTGGGTTGAGCTTCAAGATGTGAAGACAATCTGAAAACTAATTATTGGCCAAGAATTTGATTGATTTAGACATCTATTTTTTACATAAGCAAAGTACATTTGCAATTCTATATGATTGCTTTTAAGTTCAATTCATGAAAATAACTTTCAAACAAGCTAGAAACGAGCAAGCACAACCTTTTGTAATAATTCAAATTTAATAAAGGTAGGTGAAAACTAGGGAACAAGGAATCTTAAATTAAGAAAAATCATTCAAGTCTAAAGTTAGGACTTAGGGATGCCCCATTTATCTATTCTAAGCATCCCTCTAAGAAAGGTAGGGATTTCATGCTAGAAAAGAATACGAAGTCAAGTAAAACTCTTATGCTGACCAATTAGTTCAACACAACCAATAAGCTCTCTAAAGGTATATATGTGAATTCATAAAATTTAAAATTCACAACTGACTTATAATTTCTCTAAGAGTGTAAAACCACTAAAATTTTGTTACTTAAATTACACATAAAGCATCTATTAATTTCAATTCAAATGTTATAAAACCTCTACTAGCAGAAACATTAAGAGTAAATTTAAGATCCTAAATATCAGTAGTGAAAACACATTAAAAGTGAATAGGGATATTATGTGAAAGTAATATCAATAGCAAAAACACATTAAAATCCAGGAGGGATATTATGTGAAAGTATTGTGTTACCCAAAAAAATCACTATATATACCACTCCCATTAGAAAGCCTTGGCCAACCTTTAGAGCTTCCATCAACATTGATTTTAATCCATGGGAAAAGCAACTTAGCTCAACAAATTACGTGATAGCAAATTTTTTATTCATTTCTTCAAAGACATTTTGAATTGAAAGTGAGCCCATCTCCAATAGTTAATCTTTAGGACTAAATCAAAAAACCCTAGATATATAACACCATTGGTTTTTTTGTAATATCTTTTACAATCCGTGTGCCATATACAAACCCAAAAACCTAAAAAAGGAACACACTATGCTAGGGTTTATATGCACCCATGCTGAGTTGGTCGGCGGACACCCACTATACAAAGAGATAAGCTTGAAGAAATAATATATAACACCATTGGTTTTTTATTTCAGTGCTTCTTACTCTATATAAACTCTATCTTCAGCCTTCAATTATCCATAGTAACATATAGAGTGGAGAGAGAGAGAGAGAGAGAGAAGAGAGAGACCAAGAAATTGACTTACGAAACACTCAAGCATGCCTCAAATTTTTTTTGAACTGAAATTTGGAAAGAAGGATTGAAGTTTTGAAATCAAGTTTGGACATATTTTTGTTACACTTCTCCTTTAAATAAGGGTATGATATAGATAAGTTTTGCACTCTTTTTTGTGATAAAAAATTAAGTGTTAAAATATTAATTTACTATATGTGGAAATTAATCAGGGCGTTGACAATAACTTCCAAGATCCTTATCAAGTAAGGTGGCACCATTTGCTCTTTTTGGGAGAAAAGCATTTACATCAACCCTAAGTAGGCATCGATCTATATGTTATATTGTCAATCTTAATTTACTTTTTATGTTTCTAAATAACCACTTTGAGCTACTTATTTTACTAGTCTTTATACATTAATTTCACTATTTGGAATCTCTACTTCAATTGTTGCTTGTGTATATTATCATCTATTTTTTATTTTTGCTTCATTTTCATTTTATTATTCTTGCATTTGAATTACATCTATCATTCTTTATATATATATTTTTTTAATTTTTTTATTATTAAATTCTAATTTGTATAACATATTGTAGTCCTATGAGAAGATTAGGAACAATTAAACTAAAACTTTCTTTTCATTTCTTATCATAAGACACTAATGATTGCTTTTCATTTTGAATTTTCAAGTTTAATCTTACCTTTTATATTTTAATTAATTTCTTTCTCTTTTTTTGTCATTTGTTTGCTCCATATCTTCTTAGAGGCTCTTCCATTTTGCTTAGTATGTATTTAATGATAATTCCCACAGTGTGGCCATCCCTATCAAAATTCCTGATCTTCTCCTCTTGCTCATTGTGGAAGAAAGAATGCTTTTATGGTTTGAAATTAATTGAACTCTTACATGCCTTGAAGTATAACTCTTCTCCCATCAAAGCATTAATTGTTGATTTGATGATTATTAAAGCATTTATATATTCTAGATAAGCATACCATAATATTTATATAATCCAACTTCTAATGAAAATTTTCCTATTATTTAGATAGCATCTCCTTATTTAAGAGTCTATCTATTTGATAAGGCCATCTTATTCTCATTGTGTTCTTTATTTAGCAACCATCAGCAAAAGGATTCTTCTATTGATGTGCTAAAGATTGGATTTCATGCTAATGATTATTAGTAAAAGGTGATATTTGAGTTGAAGAGCTTTTGCTCTCATAACTTTTGCTTGGGCATGAGATCCATTTTGTAAAAAATAAGGAAAGCACTTAACATCAATAACAAATTATTATTGATCCTAAGGAAGTCCAATATTCAAAATGGCTCGAGGTCTCTCCTTAGTCATCAAAAAGCTTTCAAATTTCAAAATACATATATATTTTTAAGGGTTACCTTTTTTAGCCTAATAATAAAATTGATAATATTATTGATAATCTCACTCTAGAAGTTGCTCTCACATCTCTTCAAACAACTACCTTGGTCTCAATTATGATCATTCTTATGATGGAAGATATGTTCTCCCACCTCCCTCTTCTCCTTAGTAAATCCATAATGATATTTCTATCACTCTTGTTACTTTAGTTGGTAGAGTATAAGAATGATTCAATTTCATGCATACCCAACCCTTCTTTATGTACACTTTAATATAAGTCAATTATCCAAATTATTTTTTCCAACAGTGCCTCATGAACAAAGGAAAACTTGTCAAATCAAATAAATTATATTTCCCTTATTATGTTTCATCCTTGTGTTCATTATTACACTTGAGTGCACAATTTTTTTAATAAAGATATGTGATATTGCTTTATGAGAAAACTTGTTATAGCACGCATACTTT